>JBAMJV010010464.1:0-37128 GCA_037951105.1 Echinarachnius parma | reverse complement strand
GCAGTCTGAGATAACGTTTCCTTATAATTTGTTAACTTAACGCTATACAATTATGATACGATCTAGAACTTAACACATAATTACTCCAATTAACGATGATTAAGTTTACTAAGTAAAGTCATTTAAAATATGGATAATTATTTACATGTAATTAAATAAATAAAGAACAAATATCAAGACTATTTGCGTTCTTTGACATTTATAGCATATACACGTAGATGCTCTCGATATTACTTTAACTTGTATTGTTTCATGCAAGTCAATATGATTAACCTATACATGATTATTATAATCACCTCCCCTGGCCTCCAGCCTTTTCGACACAATGACATGTCTGTACTGGGTATTTTTCCCGATGTTATTTATCACTCTTGTTACTTTGGTTTGTGAAAACTTAGGAAGATCGACAAAGATTCGTTTCATTAAGCAGTAGAATTTATGTGTGATTTGTACAATACGACCACATCTTACACAAAACTGCACTTTTCAGTTATCCCCTGCATCAATATGGATAATATCCATGTAAGACTGTTGAATCATGGACCCTACGGTACGGTCCATGATTTAATCGTTTACGTTTAAAGGCATAGTTTAGTTTTGGTATAAAGGGTTAGTTTAGTTTTGGTTTAGAGGGCACTTCGAGAAACACTTTTTGTGACGTAATGACAAACATTTGAAAGAGCTCACACTTTGAATGACATAATCACATTTGTTTGATCGCCCCTCCTTTGTACACGTGTGGTATTGAGAGCTCCGAACTGAGAGAAATGTTATTACATGTATATTGGTGTTTGATTTTCGTCTGTTAGATAAACGCACTGATATCGTTTACCTCATATATTAGCTTATAAACTCATAAAATATAAATTCGCAAAAACCATAAAACTGTACAAACAGATAAAAGCTGCAGAGTAAGATAACATTTATATAGTTGTTGACTGGTGGTGAAGGGAAATGCACGGAATGTTCCACTCCGAGGGATTTTAAATGCTATTGAGTGAATCTGGAATTTTACACATAACTTACTTACACAATTAACGATGGTTAAGTTTACTTATTCATTTATTTATTTATTTATTTATTCAAATATATTTATACAGGATAGCCTGATCAGCAAGGATACTGTTTTTCGTCAGGGTCATAGTAAAGTCATATAAAATATGGATGATTATGTACATGTATGTACATGTAATTAAAATAATAAGAACCAAATATCAAGACCATTTGCGTTCGTGGACATTTAGAGCATATACACGAAGATGCTCTCGATATTACTTTCAAGGTGCAGCTGTAAAGTGTCAGATATTGCCCACAATTTCCAGACTTCAATACTATACCAAAATCATTGTGAGATGTCCGAATGATGTGTGAACGTTTCATTGAAAAAGAACACCGCTTTCCCGCTTAAAAAGCGAAAATTAGCGTCAGTTTTTACAACGAATTACTGTATGGCGTGTATGAGGTGCATGACCGTTCATTAACGCTCTTGAGCTGAACGATTATCAATACACAACTAACGAATGGGCTTCTTGTGATAGTCAAATCTATTACCGAGGTGGGCTCAAAATGATTATTACCCGAAGCGTAGCTGAGGGTAATAGTCATTTTGAGCCCACCGAGGTAATAGATTGCCTATCACAATCAAGCACATTCGTTAGTTGTTTTATATCACTCATCAATATCAGTGATTGTGTTCAGCTTATAGCAAAATAAGTGAAAATCTCTTGAATATTTCATAAAATCGCTTGTAAATTTTGATATAAAAATCAATCGACATTAATGAAGCCAGATGAGCCTCCAGAACCTGGGCGCATCTAATACGCTTAAAGTCATTGTTATTTTGCGCATACAATCACAAAGACGCAAAACCGAGTGCGCACCAACGCGCTGGCAGTTGCGCACATACGCAATGAATGCGTGCTAACGCTCCCACGGATGTGCTTATTGGCTGTCTTGGCGTTCTTCTTCCTAGGGTGTTAGTTTTTACCAGCAATGGCAAACACGTGACTAGAACGTGTGCGCCATAGAGCACTGCACAAATTTGATCGCGTGTGCATTTTGCTTAAACACATGATCTATGGGACGAACGCGTAACGAACTTTTAGTGTTAATTTTTTGCTAACAGCCCGGTCAAGTGATTGCGCGGGGATTGCGCGTGTTGTCCAAAACTATCATTTGTCAAATACAATGGTAAAACGATCTTATGAGGGATATAATGATAGATATTGCCATACTAAAGGGGCATTTAAAAAAATCTAACCCTATTTTAGTATTCTCTTACCATAAGCCAATTAACCCGGTAGAAGAGAAATGTGGAAGCTCAAATTAATTTTTGTGGAGTCAGACACTTACAGGTGCACCTTTGACTTGTATACTATTCTATGCAAGTCAATATGATTAACCTATTCATGATTATTATATTATAATCCCTCCAGCCAGTTCGACACAATGACCTGTCTGTACTGGGTGTTTCACATTACTTTGGTTTGTGAAAACTTAGGAAGATCGACAAAGATTCGTTTCATTAAGAAGTAAAATATATGTGTGATTTGTACAATACGACCACACCCTACACAAAATTGCACTTTTCAGTTATACCCTGCACTAATATGGATAATATCCATGTAAGACCGTTGAATCATGGACCCTACGGTACATGATTTAAAGGGATAGCTGAGTTTTGGTAGAGAGGGCGCTAGAGCATAATATTTAAATAATAAAATCATCTTTGTTTGATCAAAATCGGTTCAGAAACGGCTGAAATATCCATAAATATAACAATTTGTAATAAACCTGGGGCTCCAGGTTTATTAGAGAATTTTGAACCAGCCGTTAAAAATTTTTAAAAAGTGCTTCCTCTTTTCAAAAAGTTACAAAATAGGTATCAATCCGCTCGTTAATTGAATCTCAGACGTCGCAGATAAACGAAAGACTAAATCGCTTTGAAAATTTTTCGCCGGACATGCAAAAGAAATAGAAACAAGCGTGGATGATCTCAAGAAAGCAATCGAGTTTCAGAATCACGAGATCGAGGAACTGAAAAGTAAAGTAGCGGATTTGGAAGGGAGAGTGGAAAAGAAAGAAATGGAAATGCACGAGGAAGTTGACAAACTCTCAAGCTACATGGTTAGAGAAAATCTCGTGTTTTTTGGTGTGAAAGAGAAAGGAAAAGGTCAAGAGGAAGACGTGGAAAAGATTGAAAACTTGAAAATCTCGCCTCAGAGGGCAAGACAAATTGAACATCAAAGAGCACATCGAATCCAAGCTATGAAAGCTGGGACACGTCCAATTAAAGTACGCTACCTACGCTACGCCGATAAAGTATTAATTCAAGCGCATGCCACAAATCTGAAGGGAAACAGCGACAAGCTTTTCATCGCAGATGACTTGCCTAAGAGGGTAAGGGACCAGCGAAATGGACAATTACCAGCATTAAAGGCTGAGCGGAAGGCCGGAAAATTGGCCTTCTTCTCGAGAAGCGAGCCTACGAAACTGTTCGTCGACCATGTTTGGCTGAAGAAAGGGCAGCAGGACAAGTTTGTGGATAATCTACATGGAGCCCAAGGATGGAACCGGGGGAAAGGAGGGGTACCGAAAGGAAGCAGGGAAAGATCCATCAACTGGGAAGAGAACGGGACCCCCCGCGCGAAGAATGGAGGAGGACGGAACGGCGCGCCCCTGGAACCACGTGACCACGTAACGCGGGAGTTTGAATCGAGAAGAAGCGATGCGGCGCCAAACCGGGTGATAACAACAGCAGAGCCTCTGCCAGAGGTACATGAATCAAACGCACAGCCAGCTCGCAGTGCTTCTTCGTACGCTGCTGCTGCAGCAGCACAGCGACAAGCACGAGATGACGAAAACTTCGCGGAGACCATGCCGACATCGCCAGCCAGCGGAGCGAGTACGGGGCACATCATGGACTTGAATGCTGAAACGGAGCTAGAGTAAGAAAAGTGAAATGAAAAAAAGTTAGCAGACGCGGGCTAGAGGCATGCAAAAACCATGTCAATTTATCAGCCCGTCATCAGCAGCCGCCATGGAGACGAACCGGGGCGGAAGCGGGAAGGGGAGACTTGGCAGACTGATATCCAAGAAGAAGCCGAAATTCAAAAACAGTAAGTGTTTTAGAGATACCTCAGCGCTTATATCGGTTAAACTTTGAAATGAACTGTTAAATAGAAACATTCTGAAAGTAATGTTGACAGCCATTAAAATTATTTATGATGCTGAAAAAAAGAACTCTTACGAAAAAGTAGACGATGCGAGAAATAAAATAAACTTTCAAGAAATGAAAAAGACAATAAAATCACTGAACTCTTAATTGAAGTGATACAAGAGGCAAAAATATAATTGTATGAAAAGTTTGAGAAAATATATAATTTTGGCATTTCGCTAAATGTTGCTTTTGGGGGAACTTTAAATGAGAAGCCATTAATGAAGGGGAGAGACCTGATGAGATTTGAAAGGAATATATAATTTTATATGTATTTCACTTTGAATTTTAAGGAGAAATTATTATAATGTATACAATAAGGAATGTGGTGTCAATAATGTGAAATTATTGAGACAAATGATGATCACGATGCGAATGATAATGAATATGTATAATGATGATGTATACAATAATGAATGTGTGGTGTCAATAATGTGAAAGTATTGAGACAAATGATTATCACGATGTGATCACGATGTGTGATCACGATGTGTGGTGTCAATAATGTGAAAGTATTGAGACAAATGATGATCACGATGAAAATGATGTTAAAAAAGATTCTCTAGCATGTTTGGGTAATTTTGTGCCTATAATTATGGGATCAGAAAATGGGGAGAGAGAAGATTGAGATTTGGGAGAATCTTTCTTTTTGAATTTTGATGAGAAATTATTAAAAAAATGTTTTAATGGAGCGATACATAGAAACAAGCTAAAGATTATGAAAACAATGAGGATAGTATTCTATGTTTGGGGAATTTAGTGATTTTGGTATTGTTTTGTGGTAGAGAAATCAAAACGGGAATAGCTATGTGAGGGATTTTGATAAGATAATTTAGGTAGATACTATGTAATGTACATGTTGAATTAACATGTCGAACGCAAAGAGAAGAAAAAAGAAAAGAAGGGGATGGGAAGAAGGAAGAAGAAGAAAAAAGAATTTAAGATGAAGTTGTATTTATGGTATTGTTATAGTTGAAATTTATTGTAATATTCGAGATTATAATATGCACATAATAGGGAAAGAATAAGAGGAAGGGAAAACTATATCCTCCTCCCAATGAGGATGGAAGGTTGCAGTTGACCACTTGATGAAAAAACGAAAGGAATAAGTCACAATTTCCAATTTCCATTTGCTTTCTATTTTTGGCCTAAACTGCTCTATTTTTTAATTTTGTATTTGTTGACAATTTATTACTTGATACAACCGATTTTCACCCCATAACACCTTTAGGGAATGCCGATGTGTGACGGCGCAGTCACCTGCTGCGGCAAGTAATTGTTTTTAAAAATGCCAGGCAAGCAATAAATTGGTGGTCTGGCGATTGCTGGAAAGGCAGTTGTCCAGCGCTACCCACTTTTAAATAATATAATGAAAAGAAAGCCGTTTAGAGGCTTTGCTATGCCGTGGCGAAGGCTTATGGTGTCACTATTGTAGTACTCTTTTGATATTGAATATGGCGCTCCTTTCAGGCCAACTCTGTGTGGGTGAAACTCGGGCTTAGGATTACCATGGAAGTAGGTGCTCCTAATTCCATGGGATTCATATTGTATTTAGTATGTTATATGCTTCGGTGACAAGCATCGGTTGAAAGCACACAGTAACTATGGTTATGTCGGTCGGATGGACCGCTTCTGTAGTGTATGCGGGTGGTATGCGTGTGGCGTGGGACTCCCCGCTGGCGGGCTTCGCAGTGGTAACTGGGTCCGGCAAGCTAAGGTGCGTTTATGCTCAACTTCCGAAGGCAGAATCAGCGTTTTGAAACGCTCTTCCAAAACGCTGATTCAAAACGCCGTTTACGGGGGTACTTTTTATGCTCAAGTTTTTTGCATTTCGAGAACGAGCTAATTTCGTGAACATGCACCGCGCATGCGCTGGCTAGTTGACCCGGAAGGCAGGTCAAATTGCGGCGCGCGCTTTTGAATTGAGTGCAGTGCAGTGCAGTGTACTATAGTTTTCTTGTCGCGCATAATGAAAACTTTTGGCCAGTTTTGGACAAAAAATCCGATCCCAAGCACAAACGCGTACGTTGGATTTACGGGAACGGTTTGTTTACTTTACCACTCTACAGCGGTTCAGCGAGCAGTGGCTGGACCGCTCCATTACAGTAAATAGGGGTGGTTGGTGTAATTACTATCAAATGCCCGATCCCTTCCCTATTCAAAGCACACACGTTCATGCATATCATTCATACATGCACTGCACATGTTTATAGGCTCACAATCACTTCACTCACAACATTACAAGCAGAAATGTACACGTCAATGTACAACATGCACCCACATTCATAATTCCTGTTTTGAGTCATATTCAAATAGCAATCTAATCCAGCAAATTGTGTCTTATTCTATACTGAAAATGTAAGATACTGGGCTAACTGGCAAAGATTCATTAAAAAAAAGAAGAATGCAATTTTTGAAAAGGTATGATGACAGTTTATTGAAAGTTGAAACACAAGCATGTCATTCTCAACTGAATTATCATAATACATGTATAACCATATAACGCTAAAAGAAAAAAGAAAGTGAAACATAACTAACTTAAATCATGTAAATACCAGTGCAAAAATTATCATACAATGGTGCAAGTGCAAGAAAACTAAAACTAGCATATAAACATATCAGTTATTTACACATACAGTATCACGTTACGTTGAACAACAAAATTGGCTGGCTGAACATGGCAAAATCACAGGAGTTGACATGAATTTGTATCCACACCCAGTCCCAGATGTAATAATCTGATAATAGAGGTATGAATATATGACTAAATTATTCAAGCTGCATTGATGTAGAAGTATTGTCACATATTTGAGTTGATGTACTTTGAGATAATACTTTGGTATACATGTAATTATATAGCACACAAAAAATTTGCTTAGATTGCACCTAGCAAATATAACTTATTTTATTGAGTTGTTCAGCATCATACATAATCCAATATAGACAACCTCTGATATATATCATAATTATAGAAAGATGAAATACATATGCAAGAACAGATTACTAATCTATTTCCACTCAACATAAATTGTCAAGGATGCGAGTTTATCATTATTCATGCAGACTTCATAGCTGCTACTGAAGGTACGAATATCATAACACAGTTTTTCAAGAAATCACTCATGGTTGGCCAAGATAAAACAAACTAGAATACATAAGTCTGTAAATAACGATAATAATGTAAACCTCGTAGGAGGCAAGAAAATACATCTTCAGCGTATTTTGTATATAAGAAGGTAGTGCATCACAATTCAGCAACATTTGCATTTCTCTTTGGCAAATACATTCAAGGTTAGATTATAAAGTAGATACATGTATGTATACATGTACATATGGCTGGCAAGGTATATCGAGTTGAATACTTCCTATACTGACATTTCTGTAAAAATGTAGACTAAATTCAAGATAGTTATCTTGAAAGTATGTAATACTGGTATGGGAATACAACACGTACAGGGAAAAAAACATCTTCAGAAGTGCAACGCATTGACAGTTGTTTACATTTTAATCGTATACAACCATCTTGTGACATTTATCATTATACAATGATAATGCCTATTACAGAAAGTGTGATAGCAGTACACACAATACTAAATCATGTTTGATACAACATCTGTATCTAGCACACAAGAAACATCAATTTCATACAAAATAAGCAATAGTTGGCTAAGATAAAACAAACTATAAGTATGTGTCAGAAAATAAAGATAATGAATAAAACCTTGTATACAACAAGAAAATACATATCCAGTGTATTGTGTAGGTATATGTAGTAGTGTATCACAATTCAGCAACATTTGCATTTCTCTTTGGCACAATGAAAGACATACATTGTAGGTATGTACATTACATTAAACACTGGCAAGGTTAAATTGAGTTGAATACATCTTCCTATACAAAGACAATTTCTATAATAATGCACACTAAATTCAAGATACGTGTACCTGTAAATGTATTGAGATAGTGGTAACCTGGGGGCCTTTTTGAGCAGGATGGAAATGGAAATGTTATAATCAAGCTTCGTGGGGATAAGACTTAGACATGATTTAGACATCATGTCACAACTAACGAGACATTTCATATAATCGAGGCATAAAACTACAAACTACAAGAAAAAAAAAAAAGGTTTTACACAAACCATAATAACAATTCCAATAATGGAGAGCAATTCACTGAATGAAAAACAATTATTAAATACAGTATCGCATGAAGTACAATGTACAACTACAAAGAGCTTGCAGCGTGAAGGAGACATGTGAATGTACGTACATTATAGTAACATGATATAGTGTAATTTATACATGTAAAGAAATCTTCCATCCATACAGGTTGCAGTGTCTATGACTGAGACACACTTGTACATGTACGTTTGTTATGACCAATTTCATTACATGAACTGCATTGTACATTCCATCGTGGTTTAGGTTGGAATTTCTGTCTCAGCAATTGCAGCCTATGCTGTTTGGCAATTAACTGTGCCATCGAGTTGGAACCAAAGTTAGTGGACCTATGGTACCACTTGGTTACCAAGTCATTGGCCTTTTCAAGACCCTGCTGACAGAAATGAGAAATATTACCATGCAGTCTCATACTTTCTGGAACATGACAAGCCAGAACGTGCATATAAGGTGTGATATCTGTACTGCAATATGTATCATAATACAGTGACACCCATGCCCGAGCTGATGACTCAAAAATATCAATCTCATTATCTGTCAATGTCATGTCCATCATTTTTAGAAGCTCAGGAAATTCTTTCCATAGCTTTTTAAGATTTTGCAATTTTGGATGGGATGGAATGAGTGAGTCAAGGTCAATAAGATTCATGAGCTTTCTTTGTTCAGGACCTCTAAAAGATCTGTATTGTAGCTGTCCATCATTAACAAAGAAATTCCAATCTGTTATCTTTGCATCTTCGTTAATGAATTTGCAAAAGCGTTGAAGATTTCCACACTTCTCAATATCAGTCCTCGACGAAACTCTGACAATATTGTCTTGAGTTCTTAGATAAGAAACAAGATGGCTGACTAGTTGATCACAAATTCTGAGACATAAATGTAACGAATCTACAACTACTTTGTGGACAGGGACACTTCTGAACAAAGGCGTTCTCATACACCCTAACTTTGTTTGATCACTCGCCCTTTTACCAGCGTTCTGAATAATAGACTCTATGGTGCGTGCACCATTATCTACATCAGTGCACGACCAATGTTTAGTCATATCAAAACGTTCATCACTCCTGCATTGACACCAAAGGCAGGAATATTTTCCAGAAAAGGAAGAAATGCCCATTATCTCATTCAAGAACTTTAAATCACCACCTAAGTATTTATCAATGGTGACATGTTGTCCTTTGACTTCAACATATAAAAGACTTTCAAACTCTTCAACCAATTCATGAACCGTTGCTTCCAAAGCAGCCTTTTTCTCTGGGCATTTCACAACTGCAAGCAAATAATTCCCATGTTCAGACATGCAGATGTCTTCATCTGGGAATGTGATAGAAATATTTACAAAGGACTGCTTACATGTTACTCGTGTCCCATCCCCACTCAACTTGATTCGTACATTTCCATTTTCTATAAGATGGTCATTTCCTTCCTGCTCAAGCTTCCTGACCACTATGTCCTTAATACTTGTAAAGGCCCCCAGGTAACCACCATCTACTTGTTTTATATCAATCTTAGAATTTAGCTGTTTTTTTCTTTTCGATATCAAATGTGCCCTTGGAAGGATCATGTGTTTTTGTGCCAATGCATGGTATCCTCTATTGGCTACATTGTGATGGTCTAGTATGAAAACTACTTCATCTAGATCATCACAATTCAAAACATCACAATCATCTTGCTTGCTTTCATCTTCTTCATCTTTTTTCCAAAATCCACAACTACTTCCTCATCAAATTGGTTCAAAAGTTTAACCTGTATAGGTGTGTAACTTTCATCTTGAGTTAGGCCGGTAATTGCCATTTTGATTGTGTTTATAACACTTGTTTGGTGTCGCTTTTTTTGTCGTTTACTGTATTCATTTTTTTGCTTTCCTTTTCCCCTTTTGCCTCTTCCAGATTTTTTAGGATTTGATAATTCACGTACTTCCTCCTCAAGTTTTTCCCTTTCACTTGAGACTTCTTTCTTTTCATTTTGTGCGGTTTATAATTCCTCCCTGGTCTTTTCAAGTTCCTCCTCTAATTCTTCAACTTTTCTTTTGGTTGGACTTCCAGATCTGTGCCACACTTTCAACTCGTACTTAGACTTCCTCCATTTTTCAAAAAAAGCCCCCTTTTTTCTTGATGAGTTACTAACCGACTTAACAATCCGAGCCATCCATTTAATTTTTTCTTTCAAGGTCTTCAATGCTGGTTCCACATTGATCCTATCTATTGTTATATGATGTTGGGAGAGAACTGATTCCAAAACTGTTGCGACATTATCAGGATGAACAGGGTTAGACAACTTAGTTGACAATGTGTATAAAGCATAATTGTTGATGTTCACAGTCACAAGATGTGGGTATTCATGGCTATATTCAGGAACAGCTTCTACAAACTTGAACCCGCACAATAAGAACAGTGAAGCAATAAAAATCAATCTTATGATCGCCATGGTGAATAGTATCAACTAGTGCTATAGGAAAAAGGATTAACTGTTTGTACCCAATTTATGTTTCAGCTCATACTTTGTAATACTCATACATCATTAGTGTAAACCGTACAATCGAATATGCATAAGCCACAGGCAATTACCATTCCAGTTGTGGAAACTAAATGAATTTTAATTTGAATCAGAAAAAAGTAAAATGCTGAAAAAAAAATTCTGTGACCAGGTTATCTTTTTGACAATATTACAACCCCAAATCCAAAATACTACAGCACTAATATCGACACATGACAAGACAAATTCTACATCTACACATACATTATGTAGATCTACATGTAAGTACACATTAAAGTTGAATCCTGGCCAAACCTAATTAGCGAAGGGCCATTAGAAAATTAATGCCAAATTTTCCATGCCAGATATGTCAACCAATCAACCAAATAAATGCGACCTTCATTTATACTTGTATTGTGTTTCTGTTTTTGAAAATCCAGTTAAGGCCAGCAGATATTGATAAGCACACAAGCACATGAAGATCTTAGTTGCTGACTAGATTATCAAAGAATATTCCTGCATTCCCAGAAGTTAGTTCTAGATACTTCTAAGCTGTTGATTGTAGATACTTGTCTAAATCAGACGCGTTTCCTCGTTCACGAACAAAGCGAAAATCCAGGACAAAGCCTCTGTGCATATATGTGCATTTACCATCATCATAGTCAATCAATGGCAGACGTTCTTTTAACTGATAGTAAACAGTATTGGCCACAACATATGCAAAGTCTTTATTGGCATTCACAACCCTGTAATGCCACTTCTCACCTAATATGTTTACCAGTGCACCACAGCTAACCGCTAACCAGCCCTTCTTGGATGGATGGGGCTTTCCAAGGCACTCCAAGACTGCAAAAGCGTCCTTCTGAATAGGTACTTGTACAGAAACAAAACTATCTGTTTTCCTATGAATATGTAGGTTCTCTCGGATAGCAATGGTTAATTGTGAGTAAAAGTATTTTGTAGCAGCTGGACATGTAGTAATATGTTCTTCAGGAACGTCTATGACATCTGCAGCTGATCGCCATTCGTCATATTTCTTTGACCAGCCAGTATAGTGAACTAGGACTTTAGCAGCACCATCTTCCTCTTTAGCGTCGATAATTTCCAAGGGATATAATTTCCTTGTCGACCAAGTTTCACGGGCGGAGCACGTCTGAGGAATCTTTGGTCCAGTAGCTAGTTTTTTGTAGTCGACTCTCTGAAATCGTCTCCCCCTTGGGCTTTTATGTTCATCCATGAGCATGTTGTGAATAGAGAATATAAGTCCTTAATTTCACACCATACACATGTCATTGTAATATTCATTTATAATCATTATAATGATTTACGTAACCATAACATATGCAAATTGCAAATCCTTGACCGTCCTTTAATTGAAAGATATTCAGAACTGAATGCCCGATACTGAAACCGAACGGATTTGAATAATACACTGTGCAGTGTGCATGTTCATCATAAACATAATGAAGTATGAACAAATGAAAATCAGATCATTTACTCACTCTCAGTCTCAACTTAGTCACACTCAGTCACAATATACATTATACACATCGTACTGTAATTGTCTTGTAAATAGGTACACATATCGACATATACGGGACTAAGGGCAAGTGAGAATGGAAACATGTTTGACTGCGGAGCACGGCGAAGAAAAGGCTCCGTTTTGTTCCTTTGTAACTCCTATTTATGAGTAATACTTAACTTAATGAAACTTGTAACATTATTTAACTCATAACTTACCTGCATGATTCATATAATGCTCCAAAATTAAAGAAATCAGACACTTTTCCAATGGTTTCGGTCTTGAATATCGGCTTATCGTTACACTGTCGTTGTCGCCTTGCGCGGGAGTTAAGGGCTATATGCTGCTACCCCTCGATTCAATAATGGAATCTCCCATTACGTCATGGCCAGTTTTCGATTTATGAGAGCTGTTCTTCAATTGGTGAAAACTTTTTGAAACAAAAAGGCAGAGAGGTTATTTGACCAATGACAATGAGTTTGACATCAGCTTTTAGCTTAAGATGTGAAGTTTCAGAATCTGCTCGCCCCAATTTGATACGTTCGTGCGTTCAGATGTTATGGCCGTTTGAGTATGACCGTGCACGTGTACCAACACAAAATTGGGGCATCTGCCATAGACTTTTCCCTCAGAAAATGAATGCGTAACACAATTCAACAACAAAAGGCAGAGGGGTTGAAAGGCCCCCAGAAATAATTTTAACTCCACAAAATACGGAAAATTCTCCGCTTTCAAATGCGACTCGCCCCAATTTATAAAGTTAATGGTAACTAAAGATATGGTCGAATTGATGCAACAATGTCATAATTCGTAGTAGTAGTTTACGTGTTGTAGCGACGTACGCGTATGCGTACGCAATTTCCAAGAACAAATGTCCAACAGTTTTCATTATGTATCGATCTGGCCGGACTCTCGTTTGTTTATATTATTTCGGTCGTTACATACACCCGTGGTGGATTTCAGAGGATTGTTACCTTTGACATTACTCATATTGAGCACAATTGGTGAAAATTATCCTCTAAAGAGTCTATTGATGCGAGCTTATTCATGCATGTGTCCATCTACAAATATACAGTACAGCGAGCCAGCTGGGAGCTCGAACTAAAAACATTGCGCAATACACCTACACGGGCGCGCGCATTTTCACGTGAACCGGAAACGGTAATATTGCAAGTTATGTTGAATACACGTCTTTTTACACGATAAAAACATGGAAGGAGTGATGTTCCTATCTAAATGTCACACAGGTAAACATGTAACTTGATCAAACATACAGTGAACATATCCAAATTTACACATAGTTTGATTTACGTCCGATGAAGACATCCTACAGTGAAGCAGATTTCTAACAAGGCTACAATTCTATTGTCATTAATTTGTACTTATTTTGCCTTTGTTTTATTGAGATGTATTTACGCGGTAAACCATCTTCATAAATTAGATGCAAATTTATATGAAAATGTCCAGATATATTTTGTGTATACATCAAACTACCCTTTTGTTTAAGGTTTAGTTTAGTTTTTTTGGGGCGGTCTTGTGGACCTGTGTAATATTAGTTCTTAAAAATCACACTAGTAGTCACAAGACAATATTTGACTAGATTAACACAGAGGCAAATGGAAGAATAAACAACCGGAACCGTTTCTTCCTAGAAGGTAAACAAGAGCACTTATTATTTCTTTTGAGTGTTGAGTTGGTTATGAATCCATGTAAATATACATGTACATTAACTTATAAGAATACTTATCCACCAAGTGATCGGATACTTGTTAAAAAAAATTATTGGTTGATCCCATTCGGGGCCCATGATATCGATTCCGGAGGTCGGCTTTTATTTTCGATTATGACAAATAATATTTCGAGTTTATGATACCAGATACTGGTGATATTTCAACAATATTCATGAAAGCTACACAACATTGTTTTTAACATTACGAAGCTAGACCAGTAATATTTATTATCAACAGCACCAATGATGGCAATACGGGTGATATGGTGTATGAAATAAGATCAGTGTAGCAATCATCATCTTCATAATCATTATCATCATCACCGTCGTCATATCCTCCATGTCATCACAATTATCAGTATTGGTGCCCATCATTATCATCATCGTCATTATTATTACCATCATCATCTCATTACCAGCATCACCATAATAATCGTCATCTCATCATCAACACCATCATAACCACTGCCACCATCGGCATCATTAGCATTTTCGTAATCACTAGCAGCAGCAACATCATCATCATCATCACGAATTGCATCATAAACGTCATCATTCTTATCATAATCATCATAAATATAATTGTTTTCATTTTCATAATTATCAACATCATGACCATCATCGCCACTACCATCAATCACATCGTCACCATCACCACCACTATCATCATCATCATCATCATCATCATCATCATCATCATCATCATCATCATCATCATCACCAATAACGTCATCATCGTCAACATAATTTCTTTTTCATTATCATTATTCTAATGTTTGTATCACCGAGGCCATGTTTAATATCATCATGAACATCAGATCACTATATTTATCTGAATCTTCATTACCGTTTTCATAATAATCTTAATTATCATCATTATACTTGTATTATAATTATCTTGATATCATCACCATAATAACTATGTGGTTATGTGTAATAAAGAAATGTTCTCCTTACTTTGTTTCCATTGATTTAATTTGCCTGACTGCATGTTATCCACTTAAGTTCCTACAACATTTAAAATGTGGCTACACCTGCTCATAATAGCAAATGTTCAAACAACAGTGACACTGATTCCGCTACTGGATCTCCGGCGGCATTTGCTCGACGACATATCTCCGGTAATTAATGTTCCACAGACAATAGCTCCGACATTTGTTTTGTCTGACTCACATTTCCTATATTATATGTGGCCTGTATGCATTTTTTTTTTTTTACTTTATTTGTTGTTTGGTGTTGAATTGTGTGTATATAATAATCCTGGGATAATAATTAATTGTTATGTAAGATTGAGATTGTGTTTAAATGCACATGGTCATGATGAACATCCCCAAATCAAAATATACAAGCTAAATTGTAAAAAGTATTACCAAGAAACCAATCCTAATTTAGTCTTGTTTATTTTGTGAATTTGTATGTAAATATTTTTAGGCGCTGGAGGTATTATCATTAATCCGCAGACTGATTAAAATACTATCTCAGAAACAAACGAGTCAAACCTGGCCCCCGTAACAACGATTCACGATCTATTGTTAAGCCCGGTGCAGACAGAGCCGACTCGACCCGATCCGACTTGTTTTAATCAAGCTAGAGTTGGGCCCGATTGGTCGGAGCAGATTTATCGTGTTGAATCGGCCCCAACTGGCATCCGACTGTCTCTCGACTGGCAAAATGTGTGTCGCGAGGCACTGAAAACTGAGCCGATCGGAATGACAACCAGTCGAGTCGGCTCAGTCTGCGCCGGGCATAAGAATGATCAATTGATTGTCCGTTTGATCGTGAACGTTTATGTTAATGGGGCCAATGCTCAAGTACTACAAGTCAACGAAAGGATGAGACTGTAGGCAATAATTAACCTTTAATTCCCTTTTATAATTTGCAAATAAATAACACAATTCCGAATAACACCAAAACATTGAAAACAAGAAATCATGGACCGGACAAAACGCAGTCCGGGGTCTACGTTTTTAATAAATAACTTAGTAAAAAGAAGATACATAATGAAATAAATATCCTTAAAATACATTTTAAGCATACAGGGACTCATGAACTCTATCATGTCTTCTCGAAAGTATTTTTGACTATCATATACCAATTTCATTGTACAATTCTTCAGAATGATATGCGATTATTTCACATAGAATAAAACAAATTACTTAGTTTAAAAGTGAAAATTTATTTCAAATAATTGTATCACCTACTAACCCTTGATTTTGACTTAAATCGAAAAGCATTCCAGAACGCTTTCAATTTCAATTGTTTAAATGTCCATAATTTGGAAGAATATACACAAATCTAAACCCATTTCATTATTCCGTTATCGAAGGCCACACAACAGGTGACAGGGAAAGTGTGAAAGCTTCAGGTGGGTTTGATTAAAGTTGACATAGTTAATGGATCACTTGAATTTCTACTTTTGCAATAGAAAAACATCTTTCCCACAACCGATCGTCATATATTATCGAATTATGGTGATATTCATAGAAAAATCTTGATAAAGGCGGCACATTTCTTATGATTATACCAAAGTGGCTTTTTAATATTTTTTTCTCATAATATTGAAATAGTTAAAAAAATTACATCTCAACTTCTCAACTTAGCAGTTAAGAAATCTTTATGCCACCCATTTGAATAATAACTATTCAGTTTTGTATGATAACGTGCAAGTTTATTTGTACTAAAATTCAGTTTGTACTATGCTTTAAATAAGTAGCATAATCCTCTATCAAGAATGAAAAGAAATGAAGTACAAACGAATCATGTTATGATTGAAATAAAAGTTATTATATGAATGTAATTGTTTTACGTTAATTTCGTAAATTTCTTAAATATGAAACGCATGCAATAAAACCAAATATTCAAATAGATCAGGCCACAACTTAAAATTAAACTTGGCTTTAAAGTGATTTAGTAAATTCGTGTTAACATGTGCAGAAAGTGATAAATGGTCGGAAAAACGTGTTTTTGTGATATATGTTCACTCTGTAATGTGTGAAATTTGTACGTGGAATTGATCATTATGGCCTAGTAATAAGCGAAAATAAAAAGTGATATCTGCTAACTCATTACACTAACTTCATACGCAGTTATAACTTTCCAGTGGATAATTAAAAATCTGAAAACTTCCAAAATGTTCAACATCTTTTTAACGAAAGGGAAATTCGAAAAACTGAAACCTGCTGTAAGCTTCCATTGGTAATATAAATACATTGAGGCACGAGAGAACCACTAGATTTCCGAGTACGTGTTGAGGATGTTGACAATGTTACTTAACCGAACTCAAAAAGTAACTTACCCCCTAAGCAATTGCCCATAATTTCAAAACCAAGAATCATTTCAAGATTTCGTGTTGCCAAGATATCCCTATGTGTAACACTAAGAGGTAACCATTAATCCATGGTTGAGTGAGCACACATTACAGACAAAACAGTCATATTTAAAAATTCGCAAAAGTATTATCATCATTACATTTCCAATTACATGTAATGCATTTAACCACATGTGCCATAAAAAAAATGAATGGAATATGAAACAGCATTGTTTCATAAACCATGATCAATGCATTCCGCTACATGTGCTGATTAACAACAGTGTACAGGCACGCGCAATACCTTGTGACTTTTGAATTGGGCCATTATGTTTTTAATCTGTGCTCATTCAACCACAAAGTGATTAATATCTCTGATTTTCGCACATATTGAACATAACAACTGTGCCAATATTGTGGTAAGATGACATCTTAACACAATTATCGGTTATGAAATTATGGGCAATTGCTTAGGGGGGAAGTTACTTTTTGTTTTTTGGTTTAGATCCCTAATAGCTGATAGATTATGAATTGATTTGATTTGTTATCTGTTGAGCGTCGGGTAAGTCAAGATTATTGACTAGCGTCGGGCTAGTCCAAATGTTTGACTAGCGTTGACTACAAGAGGTTCGATCAGCTATTTGTTAAGCGTCGGGCGAGTCAAGATTATTGACTAGCGCCGGACTAGTCAAGATTCGCTTGTTGTTTCCCCAATACTACGTAAGCCCGAGTGATGTACTATGGTCGAGAGAGGGCGTACACTTAAGTCAGCTAAGGTAGAACCACTCGCTACGATAAGACATGATTTGCCTAGATCTTCAGACTACTTTAATTTTAGACTCTTTGCTGATGACTCTAATATTTGTCATTCTTTTCTACCTAATCAAGTAGATATTAATTTATTGGAAATAAATGATAACTTAAAGCACATTGGTCAATGGTGTGATGCACATAAGGTTACTATTAACGTAAAGAAAACAAATGTTATGATTATTAAGCCAAAGAGAAAAGAGAGTCGTATTGTTGGAGTTGTTAAAATTAAAAATTAGTTATTCAATGAAGTACAAGTATATATTTGTTTGGAATATATATTGATAGGCATTTGCTTTGGAATAGACAAATAAATAAGTTGTACTTCGTAGGAAAGTAGGAATTTTATATAGGCTAAGATGCTTTGTTCCGAAACAAGTCCTTGTATTATTATATTATTCATTTATTCAGTCACATTATCTTATGGCCTTGAAGTCTGGGGAAGTGCACCTTTGATGTTAATGAACAAAATATTGATGTTACAAAAAATGGCCTTGAGAGCAATTACTTTTAATAATAGAATGGCCTCATCCTCTCCATTGTTTTATTCATTAGGTATATAAGATGTGTTCAAATTGTATAAATTATTAGTAACAATTTAATTTTTAAGACACTTACCACACTCAGTATTTGAAAATTATACTTTTTTGGAAGATTCTTATTGTACAAGACAAAAAGATGGAAATATTTTGGTTAAGCCTAAGATGAAGACAGCGCATGGTAAAACTTAAATTTCATTTCAGGGATCAGATATTTGGAATAGTATGCCTTTGGAGATACGGAGACTTGATAGACTCCACATTATTAAGATAAATGTTAAAAAGTATTTATTAAGTCAATATGTATAGTCTTGTGTAAAAGATATAGCATTTTTTATATGTTTATATAATCTTATAGTTTAGTTGTTAATAGTTTTTTTTACTGTACCCTTAAAGGGATCTAGTAACATTGTCCAAATCTTCAACATCCACTAGGAATTCTAGCGGTTCCCTCATACCTTGTTTTATTTGTACTAACAATACTATGGGACAGGTTTCCGTATTTCGAATTTGTGTCTGACAAGAAGCGAAACCCGTTGGAACGAAGCGATTGAGAGTGGGGGGGGGGGGGGGGGGTGGGAGGAGGGTGTGTTAACTGTTGACAATTTAAATGTAATAAGTAGGCGTCATTTCACTTAAAACTTGGTCCCGTTCAGGTTTCATGCAAATTCCATGATATCATTACACATGGTGCACCAATGTAAAGGGAATACGTCATATTTAAACATGATAATATACAGTAGTAACAAGAGAGATATGATTGTTTAATAACTTGAATTGATGAACTTTTGGAGGAGTTTAGTTTTACTTACGACACAGTCTATCGGAGCACGTCGCGGCCTCGTTGGCACACTCGGAACACGGATCTTCAATCGCGAAGGGCTGGACCCCAATGTAGTTACTTCTAGCGGAGAGAAGACAGGCGGCAAAATTAATCATAATAATAATAATGATATGCCTAATAATAATAATAATGATATTAATGATAATAACAATTATCATTATCATAATACACGATTGTAATCTATTTACAAGCGTCCTGTATTTCAAAGACTCGGATCCATGGTTGAGTAGGTCTCTTTCTCTCTTTCTTCCCTGTCCCTTTACCGTTTGTGTCCCTTAAGCCCTCCGCATACAGCGCCGACTCGACCCGATCCGAATGATTTTCAATTCGGCTGGAGTCGGTTTCGCTTAGTCGTAGCCGATTAGACATGTTGAATCGGGCTCGAATGATCTCCGACTTGCTCTTGACCGGCAAAACAGGAGTCCTGAGGCAAAACCAGTCGGATCGGGTCGAGTCGGCTCTGTCTGCGGAGGGCTTTATGCTTTCCCTTTGTCGTTCGTTACGCATGATCTGTAAAATATAAGTGGGTGGGCGTGTGTGTTGATATATGAGTGCATGTGTGTAATAGTAAGATGCTGTATTCTTGTATATTATTATAGTGTTATATTTTGTTTACGACTGTTAGACTATTTTAGTTTTTACTTTATTGTGTAGAGCATCTACTGCTTCTCAGGGGTCCTAACCATTATTTGCTTTGATATTTTGTATATCGATTGCTTTGCAACGATTTGTCTATTTTTGTTGTAGTTTGATGTAATGGTTTAAAGGGGTAGTTTAGTTTTGGTAAGGCTGAACTTAAGTAGCTAAAACCTGCACAGTAACATTATAAACTAATAGTTATAACTCCACCATGCTCGAAAGGTATACAAAATTACAAACGACTAAGTAAAAAGCCTGTTATCATTCAAAAAGAGCCATTTAAACACAAGAGGGCGCTTTTTTAAAAGGCATTGGTTTCAACCATTTTTCATACAAAATTATGCATGTGATGTTTTATTGATATAATGATTAAATAGCGAGATCATCAACAACTATTAAAAAACGCTTTTTAAAATTTTTGAAAAAGTGCAAGCATTTTAAATTTTTTTCTAAAAATCATCTAATTATTTGGGCCCCAAATAATAAGATCAGATATATTTATTGATATTTCAGCCGTTTCTGGGTCGATTTTGACCAAATAAAGTTTATTCTGCCATTAAATTTGCATGTTCTCTCAAATTCGACATTCAGTTTGTCACTACCTCACAAAAAAATTGTGATGTGCAGCGCCCTCTCTACCAAAACTAAACTACCCCTTTAATAAATGAAGTTATATTAACAATACTAATACGAATAATAATAATGTCGTTATATTAGTTTCTACTTACACTACTTATACTTCTACTACTACTACTAATAATAATAATAATAACATAATAATAATAATAATAATAATAATTATTATAATAATAATAATAATGATGACAATTATAATGTAATTATTATTAATTCTACTTATACTACTTATACTAATAATAATAAGACTAATAATAACATAATAATAATAATAATTAGGATAATAATAATAATAATAACAACAATAATAATAATAATAATAATAATAATAATAATAATAATAATAATGATAATAATAATAATAATAATATTCATCATAATAATTATAATACAAAAAATGAAACAAGTATAAATATTAAGTCTTATGAGGTGCAATGTTATTAAAAAAGGGAAGGAATGCATGAGCTTTTCAGCCCAATTCAATATTTACAAGTCATTAACAAACGAGAAAGCCTTCCTACTGGGTAGAATTGTACTTCTGTATCGGACTGTTTTACATCGAGGGGAAGATTGTTACAGAGCATCATGAGGATGAAACACACCAAATATTAAGAAAATAGATGAATCCATCTGTATTCCATATGATATCAAACATGCTTTACGTTATGGGGGGTAAACCCCCCCCCCCCCCCTCCCTCACGCTTTAGATACGAACCGCCCTATCATCCCAAAAGTGTGCTTGTCAAGCAAAGTGCATTAAATATTAAGGTAATTTCAAGTTTTTTATGCACTCTTATTTTATTGGTATTTCAAATAAAATCATACATTTAAATTTTCGCACATAAATCCTATTCTCTGAAAAAATGAACAACACTTAATATTTCATTGAGACTAGACAAGAATAATAATACAACAAAATGTATAATGTTCGTATGTATTTAATTTTATTGTTATTGCTTAACTCATTGTTGTATTGTGTCACTATAATTCAACTATATCAAGTTCTAAAACTAACATCACAAATTAAAACAAAAACTAAATAAGCAATATCTTATATGTTTGGAGGAAAACATTATTTTGCATAATTCGTACACAAATCATGATAATAACCGATGTTTAGCATGTTTAGGCTAAAGTTAAGGCCCAGTCCCATACTGACGATTTTCACGGCAACTCGCAACGACTCGCAACGATTTACTAGAACGATTCGACTCGATTTAGCCACGGTTTTGGCCATTGGCGTAGCGACTTACTTAATACCTATTCATCAGGGGGGATGAATTAATAGATCATCCCCCCAGTCGAATGGGTATCAATGACAGATCTACGCCCATGGTTTTGGGGAAGAACCGATACAATGTAATACGATGCAACACGACCTAAGCAATATTCTCGACGAACGTCAAATCGTTGCGATTCGCCGTGAAAATCGTCAGTATGGGACTGGGCCTTAACTTAAACGAGAAGAGCTAACCTGACTTCTTGATGGTAGCTAAGGTTTGTGCAAATTTGGTTTTAAAGGATGCGCAAGACTTTGAATAAAAAACGGGCGTGGTGACACCATCACGCATTGCTTAGCGGAGGGTGGAGGCATTATGCCAACCCCCCCCCCCCCCCCCCAACCCCACCCCTCTCCCCAGCCTTTTAAGGGTTAACCTATCACATTTTAACGTGTCATGTTTCAAGTTTCCCGATATCCACATGTATTATTCTGTCTCAGATGTTGAAATGATTAATTTATATAGATTCTTAAAGGGATAGTTTCGTTTTGGTAAGACTAAACATTAGCAACCAACACCTGCACAATAACATTAAAAACTAATTGTTATAACTCCACCGTGCTCGGTAGATATAACAAATTACAACTGACTAAGAAAAAAGCCTGTTATCATTTTTTTTAAAGAACCGTTAAAACACAGGAGGGTGCTTTTTACAAACGCATTGGTTTGAACCATTTTTCATACAAAATTGTGAATGTGATGTTTTGTTAAAATAATGAATTAATAGAGAGATCACCAATAACTATTTAAAAACCTCGTTTACAGATTTTGGAAAAAGTGTAAGCATTTTATATATTTTTTTGTTAAATCATCGAATAAACCTGGGGTCCCAAATGTATTCTTATCCGATATATTTAAATATTTCAGCTGTTTCTGAACCGATTTTGATCAAATAAAGTTTATTCTGTCATAACAATTATATGCTCTTTTCAAATATTTACCTCACAACAAATTTATTGAAGCGCCATCTGTACCAAATCAGAACTACCCCTTTAATATTGGTTTGAATGAATATAGACTGTTATTAGGTCAGTGGCGTATCTACGGGGGGCACGGGGGCAAATACATGTATGACAAAACAATTTATAAAAATCATGAGAGGAACTTCAAAAGGAGTGCCCGAATAAATTGCGTGCCCTCCCCCCCCCCCCCCCCCTCCTCCCCAAACAAAAACAAATATATACAAAAACACTTGATTGTATTTCATTTGTGAAATAATTGCATGGATATGAAATATATAAATGAAATAAATGAAAAACTGGAATATAAATTTGGAAAACTCACGCGGGGCCGTAGTAACAGACCTGGTACAAACTTGACCAAGAGGAGAAAGAATTTGGGCAAAAATAGCGCCCGCATCCGACCTGCTTTGTAGAGGACCAAACCACCTGATCAAATAGAAATCCAAATCCATGACAAATTGTAGGGTAAATGAAGCAGCAAACAGGCAATCCGTTTGATCCAAATGGTATTATCATGTAACAAGTTCATATGAAATAACCGATAATAATAATAATAATGATTATTATAATAGCAAAAGTAATTTAAATAAAAATAATTATAATAAAAATAATACAAAATAACAAAAATAATAATAACAATAACAATAATAATAATAATAATAATAATAATAAGAATAATAGATAATGTGATAATAATAATATTAATAATAACAATTATTTGTATTTATAGAGCGTATATTACAATGAGCCTCTAAGCGCTATTATTAATACCCCGGTCAACGTATACACACTGCAATCATTCTTGCACGGAAAGTGCACGATTTCCACTCCCCGGGGAGTATTCCAGCCAGTCGCTTGTTAGGCGCAAACAATGTTACGGAACCACGTTCGCATCCTACCTGGTCCCCATTTATACACCTGGGTAGAGAGTAACAATAGTGGATACATATTGCTGAAGGACAAACGCAACGGACAATACACTGGATTGGAATTCGGGTTCCCACGCGCGCGCTCTACCAATCTTGGCACACTTCGTCCACTCATCACTCATTTATATTCAATATTTCTGGTAATTTTCCCTCTGTTTTTTATTTTATTATTCTTTAATTTTGAAATTGAGTTTTGAAAATTTAATTATGAAAAAAACAAGTAATGTTTGGCGTAAATATTCTTATTTGAATACAAAGCCCAAAATTCCGCCCACTGTTTTCAAACGTTTGCATAGTACCTTTTTTGGGGTGGGTCCTCGATTGCCGGCAAAAGCATGTATGTGTGTGTGTGTGTGTGTGTGTGTGTGTGCGTGTGTGTGTGTGTGTGTGTGTGTGTGTGTGTGTGTGCGTGTGTAGATTATGTTTGTTTATCGGTCTAATCATGAGGGGGATAATTTAAGTCATGCTTTCTTCAATTTTAGTATATATAATTTCCTTCCAAGGTATGCACCAAATTGCGTTATTTCGAGTGAAAAATTGCAAAGCTCCCTTCTGTGGGAGGGGGGATACCCCCCCCCCCCCCCCCTCGGGCGCTTCACCCCCACGGGCTTGATCGCTCCGCTCCCTCGCATTATCCCCCCCCCCCCCCCCCCCCCCCCCCACTATTCAAAACAGGGACGAACGAATATGCTTCTAGATCAGTCGGTAAAGCACCGGTCTAGCAATACGGACGTCTCGGGTTCAGTTACCTGGGAAGCCCAATTTTCTTTGTCCACTTGAGTGTCTGAATTCATCACAGACAGTGGGTATATAACCCACTTTGTTTCCGAATGGAAGTGTTAAAAGAATAGTTGATTTATGGTATAGAGATATATCGTTTTGGTTAAACTCAATTTTAGTAACAAAAACCTGCACCATTACATTACAAACTCATCGTTATAAATCCACCATGCTCGAAACGTATACAAAATTACAACGACTAATTAAAAGGCATGTTATCATTCAAAAAGAGCTGTTAAAATTCAAGAGGGCGCTCTCTAAGAACTCATTGGTTTCAACAATTTTGAATTACAAATTGCGCGTAAGATGTTTTTTTAAATAATGATTTAATAGAGATATCATCAACAATTATATATAAACATCTTTTGTAAATCTTTGAAAAATGTAAGCACTTTTCCTTTTTTTAAACGGCTGGTTCAAAATTATTGAATTATTGTGGGGCCCCACAATAATTACAAATGGTCATATTTACGGATCTTTAAGCCGTCTCTGAACCGATCTGAACCGTATGCTCTTTCAAATTCGACACTCATTACCTCACCAACAAATTATTTCGTGTAGCGCCCTCTATACCAAAACTCAACTATCCCTTTAATATAGGTATGACTTATATACCATTTACCTGCTTGTAGTGACCACACATAGCGCACGAGCCAGAAGTGCCAGCTTGGTACGTGTAGTCCTCAACCTCTGAATACCAAGTCTTGACCACTTCGGTCGCGGTCGAAAGGGGGTTACCCGGTTAACTAGCATAGGTCAGATCAGCGTATATAGTTTGGCCCACCTGATCGTATTCGGTCGGGTTATCGAGATGCCCATTTTCCCAGACACACCTCTTTGCCCAGGTGTAAGCCATGTCGGCGAGGTCATCGTTCCACGTCTGAACAGCGTGGGCAAAACGAGGAAACGAACTCAATACAACGTGTGCAAAAAAGCAAAATAAAGGGGCAGGAAATCCCAGCCTTTTGACTTACTGGATGTGATGAGAGCATAACTCCTGTCATTGCGAGTCACTTATTTCGTCTTTAATGATCCCGGTTACAAAAATAATCAACATTTTATGAACCACTGCCGTCTGCTTTCAATGCACACAGGAGGCGGCCATTTCTTTAACTTCTCGCGTTGAAATGAGGTGGCAGGCGTAGAACACAATAGCGGGTTACGATACGCTAAATGTGCTCTCCCTATTCTCCCCGTCGCCTGCCACCTCATTTCAACGTGAGAAGTTAAAGAAATGGCCGCCTCACGTGTGCATTGGAAGCAGACGACGGTGGTCCATAAAATTTGTATTATTGTTGTAACCGGGAATAATCATGAGGAAATATGTGACTAGCAATGACAAGACATATGCTCTCATCACATCCAGTAAATCAAAAGACTGGGATTTCCTGCCCCTTTAAAGTGGACTTCCATAGACAATCCCCATAGACTTTGTACATAGTCCACCCTGTTCCCGTAAGCAACGGGTTAAAAAGGCTCCACTGTATTGCAATGTGCTCAAAGAAAGATTGTTTCTAGAAAAGGTTTTAAAGGGACATTCCCTCTTTTGCAAGCCAAATTTCAAAAGTTGCAAGGTTCTTAAATGTTCATATTATTATTATTATTATTATTATATGAAAGAAAATGTCATTTAATAGCATGCCTGAACAAATAGGGCTTGAAATCCTTTTCGTTCGTATACGGATTCCACGGAGTACCGGAACGCTATGCGTGACCCCTACCTGACCCGCGCACAATAACAATGCCATGAACGGATGCTAACCAAAATAACCAAACCTCACTTAAACTGACTAAGTACATTTAATCATATATTCTTAATGTTTTAGATTTTTTTCCGTGACATATACCTTTACAAATGTCGGCTTCACAATACCTTTACAATAATAAGTATGTATTGTTGTAATATTTTGCTAAATCAGTTAAACTCTTTTATTGACCGATATACAGTTTGATGGAGGGACGCATTCGTTTTTTAATCGTAGAATCCAAATTACAGGGCTGTTCGATCTGACTTTATCTTGTGTGTGTTACATTCATCCCCATCCGTCAACTGGAAACTGGTCAGACGTTTTGTAAAAGAGGAACTGTCCCTTTAAGTACATGTACATGTATTCCATACATGTACTTGACTTTTGTTTTGGAGGTGTATGGAGCTTGTTATGTTTATTGCACATTGTTTGTATCTACTACAGTACATGTAACAAGTAGTTTAAGATTTGATGTTTACATTTGCATTTCATATGTCATGTATGTGTGTGAAGGTATAGAAATCAACATTGCATAAATAATAATTTACATAATGTACATGTAGTAAGTGTTGATAATGATATGGGACAAACAAATGGAAAGTTTTGTTGGCATTTTCTTGTTCTTGATGTGGTTTTGTTGCACGAGTATTGAAGTCATCCATTTACTTTAAATACAATTCAGCCAAAATCACTTGAACTTCTACATTTTGCTTGAATTGTGTTGTTATGGTAACAGAAGAATAAAAATGGATTTTACTGTTCAAATGTCTCCCAGATTTTGATATTTCATTTGAATGATCTAGGTAAATATTATTTTTCTATAACAAATTTACATATTCTCGCATGTCTAAATGTACATGTAGCAATTAATACAAATTTTCCCCCAAATATAATGCTAATGGATCACTTAAACCTTTAAGTGAAGTAAACACGTATTGAATCAAGGCTTCACTAACACTTGCCCGCTTGCCAAGTTGAACCAGAATTTGATATCGGGCAAGTAAAATTGTATATATGGTATATTTCTGCAACTAATAGAGTAGAATGTAATTCATTACATCGCATCTAGAAGTAAGTTGGCATGTGATTTTTCTCTGTGGGCAAGTAGAACTTAAACATTTTACCTGCCTGAATCAGCCAGTAAAGAAAAAAAGTTATTGTGGAGGCCTGAATAATGCATGTAAAGTTTCAAGAAACTATTAAAAACCCATCTATTTAAGATTATATTGTATTGATTTTCCCTTAGATAGGGATAATCATTCAATTCCATAATGTGTATAATTATGTGTATTTAAATCTGGTATATATATGTTATATAATAATGTGTTATTGTAATTTGATGTAATGTAAAGCGCAAAGAGATGTTAATCGTGTAATGCGCTATGTAATGTA
Organism: Echinarachnius parma; assembly: GCA_037951105.1. NCBI lineage: Eukaryota > Metazoa > Echinodermata > Echinoidea > Clypeasteroida > Echinarachniidae > Echinarachnius > Echinarachnius parma. The sequence goes on along the minus strand of JBAMJV010010464.1, from coordinate 9,142 downwards.
AATTATTATTAGTATTATTATTATATGCTTTTTTCAACCAATTTATTTGTGCTAAAGGTATCTACATTGTCCAAATCCACAAACAATCATAAATCTTTGTGGTTCTCTTTATTAAAAATAAATTTGATTGAAGTATTCAGATTGTTAATGGATAGTCATAACCAGGGCTCCACACTTACCTCTGGTCTGGTTAGACCAGTGAAATAGTTTTTCCTTTTCTGGTTGCCCTAAATAAAAATGTACTGGCCAGGTCCAGCCCTGTATAACTGTGTAAAAAGTCATTGTGATAAGTTAGCAATACTGCAACAAAGTTACTAGATCCATGTTAGAAAGATTGAAATAATCATGTATACATAGAAATCTTTTTTGTTCCAAAATGTTTTAATTTTTTGTCTAAAATACATGTGCTTGCCTTTAGATGTTTGTAAATAAATAAATGACTGAACTTTATCTTACTGTCAAAAAGAGTTTTATTTTAGTACTTATATTATAGACAGGATGATTATATCTCATTATAATATTCCCAGAAAATTGAATACAATACAATGAGCATGTAGCATTTCCCATAAACATACATTATATGTCGGAATTAATTACATGAGAATATGAGCATTCAGTTTGAACTGTCATGATAAAGATCACTCCAGATATATTCAAATGTAGGCAATTAAACACGATAAGAAAATGAGTAACAAGTGAGTAAGGCTTTACACATATACTGACAATTCATTCAAATCATCGAGATTTGTGCGTAGTAACTTTTGTCATAATAAAAAATATGTTTGTGTGGGGGGGGGGGGGAGCACTTGCCCCGTTTACATTTGAAAACAACAGAACATGGGAATTCTTTCAAAAAGAAAAAGAAATACAAAAGTGTAACCTTATCAGTCTGGACCACGCTACGATCAGCTGGGTACGCAATGACCCATGGTGCCGGTAACCACGGTGTGCCCCGCGGGGAGCAGCGGGGACAGTGCATACGAAAGCGATCGCAATAAATTTACTCGCATCAGTTGCAAAGCCTGCCTGCTGCCGAATGTAAAAACAATTCATTTCATTGCATGTAGCAATAATCATATGAAATAAACTGTTATAGACAGAAGTGGTTCGCTCATCGGCAATCAAGTGGCGTAGCTTATCAATGAAACATTGATTTGCCCCTTCATAATCAGGAATTGCTAGTAAATACATAGATTATAACTCTTTGAAATAGCTCAATCACAAGATAATCATAAATTATCATATTCTTTCATAAGCACGTCCGTTAAAAAAGGAACTTGACATTTGTTGTTTATTTTCATGTTACATCATCACGCACAGTGCACATTACACTTTAACAATTAGTTTCGATCCCCCTTCCCAACCACAGTTAAACCGCCGTTATGATTATAACATGATAATAAGTAAAGTTTAATATTATACTGATCAGTAAGCATGTTAATTCGTGAAAACAAGAAATCAGTTAGCTCGATGGTCAAATAGCTCCGAAATGGCCGCGCGATCCCCTGATCATATGCACTGTATGCACGAACGGCTTCGCTACGATAAACATAGTGAATACGCGTAAAAACGACCTCGGAACACATCTAGTCAGAGCGCTGGTTTTGCTCGCTAAAGTGGCTGAAATGTGACACCTACGTCCCGCGAGCGATATTTATCGCCGCTAACAGCGAAAGTTATTATCTCCGAAACTATGCATTTTACCTCACTGACTAAGGCCGGTTCAAATTGTTTTAAACCCTTTATCAGTTTTTGGAAGTGGCAATTATATAGTAAGCAGTCAGGACCCACTTTCGCTTTTCCACTATCGTGAAATAGCGGTTTCCCACTATTCTCCAATCAATGTCGCTAGATGCGCATATATCGTGGCGATAGTGCCCATGCGATACTATCGGTGATCGAAACAAAATAGAATTTTGTACAGCGTTTTTTACAAATATGCAGCTTGTGTCCGCCATTCTCGCCTGCCGCGTGCTAAGTGTACCTTGCCGTTCTCTTATATTGCCGAGCTATACGCCTCTCTCACACGCTCCTCCTTTTCTCTCATAATTTCGCACCGTACCAGTTCGTACGGCATCAAACACTGTCGCGTAAGTCTATGCCGCCCGAATCAACCGTTTATTTGAAAAACGAACCCGCATAATCGAACAAGATTTTCTTTAAATGTTCTGGCTAGATCATTTAGACAAACTACACACCATTAGTTTAATTATCAAGGATGCTACACATTTACTATTAGATGATCTATCCCAGAACATTGTGCGAAAATAAATGTAATTTAATTGAATGTAGTCGTTGCACAAAATATCCCCATTGCCACAACACGTGGAACCGAACATGACGCAATACTGCGTATCACGTGATAATCACGGAATAGCGCCTTTCCGCTATTTGGGCCGATAGCGGTTTTGTGAAAGTGGTCCTGACTGGTAAGTGCTCTCTTTGAATAAATTTTAAATTAATAAAGCTACGTATTACAATACATACCTTTCTTATGAAAGTGAGACTTTCATCTGGCTAAAGTGTTCGGGACACGGTCCCCTAATCTCCTTGTTACGGCCGTTATATGAATGACCTTTAGCTTACATTTAACAAGATGACGTGCGGTTATTCTTGTTTCGGTTTTAGTCGGTTCTGATTCATAATATAATTATAGTTTCTATAAGTATGTAATTATTCAATTTGTATATATGGATACATTCTATTTCCTTATCGAGTCCAGTTCGGCACACATGTAGCCATAGTGAGTGGTTACTTTGAAAGGTAAATTAATTTCGGCTACTATTTTAAATAAAAATGTAAGGTTCATAATATTATAGAAATGTCTTGATCCTCATGCTCAGTCTTTGTAGGTAGTCCACCTTGGTTCCCTTCTCTTTCCATTGAAGAATAACAGTAACTCTACACACACTGATCTTGTGAAAGATTCCTTTTTGGTTCAACTCGAAGGGTCGACTGAGAATCTTTCTCAGGGGGTATTTTACAAGCTTCTAAGTTAAATTCAATTCTAAGTTAGACTTACAATAATAGAAAGCCATTGTTTAATTTGGTGACTTTTGTACATTCATATAATTATTTGGAATTCAACATTAAAGTGTGTTTAAAGATAATGTGAGTATTTTCTCAAGGTCCACTTTAGCGACTGAAACTAGATCTTATCATAATAACCTGGTAATAAATGACTAAACACGCTCCAATGAAGATGTAAATCCGAAATAATACGTTTAGAGTGAATTTTAATGCAAACTACGTGTTGGACTGCAAACGATTCAAACACAACTATGAAAGTAAATTATTCTATAGGGAATGATTCACATTTCACATGTTTTTATTAAATGAACTTGCAAACGGGAATCAAAACCCACCAGAACCCTCGCAATGTGTCACTTCAGGGAGTACCAATTACTCAAGAATATCTTTAAATGCAAAAACTGTCTCTATTGTCAAGGAAATTTAGAAATTTAGACAAACTACACACCATTAGTTTTAATTATCAAGGATGCTACACATTTACTATTTAGATGATCTATCCAGAACATTGTGCGAAAATATAAATGTATTTAATTGAATGTAGTCGTTGCACAAAATATCTCCCATTGCCACAACACGTGGAAACCGAACATACGCAATACTGCGTATCACGTGATAATCACGGAATAGCGCCTTTTCCGCTATTGGGGCCGATAGCGGTTTTTGTGAAAGTGGTCCTGACTGGTAAGTGCTCTCTTTGAATAAATTTTAAAATTATAAAGCTACGTATTAACAATACATACCTTTCTTATGAAAGTGAGACTTTCATCTGGCCTAAAGTGTTCGGACTACGGTCCCCTAATCCTTGTTACGCCGTTATATGAATGACCTTAGCTTACATTTAACAAGATGACGTGCGGATATTGCTTGTTTCGTTTTAGTTCGGTTTGATTCATAATATAATTTCAGTTTCTATAAGTATGTAATTATTCATTTGTAATATTTATACATTCCTATTTCCTTATCGAGTCAGTTCGGCACACTTGTAGCCATAGTGCGTGTTACTTTGAAAGGTAAATTAATTTCGGCTACTATTTTAAATAAAAATGTAGGTCATAAATTATAGATGTCTCGATCCTCATGCTCAGTTCTTTGTAGGTAGTCCAACTTTGGGTTCCCTTCTCTTTCATTGAAGAATAACAGTAACTCTACACACGGATCTTTGTGGAAAGATTCCTTTTTTGGTTCCAACTTAATAACTCGAACGGGTCGACTGAGATCTTCTCAGGGGGTATTTTACAAAGCTTCTAAGTTAAATTCAATTCTAAGTTAGACTTCAATAATAGAAAGCCATTGTTTATATTGTGACTTGTGTACATTATATAATATTGGAATTCAACATTAAAAAGTGTAGTTTAAAGATATATGTGAGTATTTCTCAAGGTCCACTTAGCGACTGGAAACTATGATCTTATCATAATAACTGTATAAATGACTAAACCGCTCCAATGAAGATGACATCGAAATAAATTCGTTTAGAGTGCAATTTTATGTAACTACGTGTTGCGACTGCAACGATTCAACACAACTATGAAGTAAATTATTCCTATAGGGAATGATTCACATTTCCATGTTTTATTAAATGAACTTGCAAACGAATCAAAACCACAGGAACCGTCGCAATGTGTCACTTAAGGGAGTACCAATACTCAAGAATATCTTTAAATGCCAAAACTGTCTCTATTGTCAAGAAATTTGATTATGATCATTGAAGTAAAATTCCGTAAAAGTCTCATATTATGTGAAATGTTTCTCTTGAATAGTATTTATTCCGAGACTACAAATTGCTTTCGATAATTCAATCTGTGTGAATCACTCCTGGGTCGTCTCCATACATAACAGGATGGTTACGTGGAGAAGGCCGGTTCAATTGTTTTAAACCTTTTGTCAGTTTTTGGCAGTGGCAAATAGTAAGTGCTGTCTTTGAATAATTTTAAAATGAGCTTAAAGCTACGTATTACAATACATACCTATCTTATGAAAGCGAGAACTTTCATCGGGCGAAAGTTTCGAGGGCGCGGTCCCAATCTCCTTGTTACGCCGTTATAATGAATGAACTTTTTGCTTACATTTAACAAGTTGACGTGCCATTATTCATGTTTCGGTTTTTAGTTCGGTTCTGATTTATAATTTAATTATAGTTTCTATAAGTATGTCATTGATCATATCTATATACTGATACATTCTATTATCCTTCTCATAGTCCTGTCTTTCGGCACACTTGTAGCCATAGTGAGTGTTTAGTTTCTTAGTAAATTCTAAAGGGCTAGACTTACAATAAGGAATTTTTTGAAAGGCATTATTTGATTTGTGACTTTTGTACATTCATATATTTGTATTCAACATTAAGTGTGTTTAAAATTATATGTGAGTATTGTCAAGATCCACTTGTAGCCATAGTGATGTGGTTACTTTTAAAGGTAAATTAATTTCGGCTACCATTTAAAATGTAAGGTTTACCAACCTCTTATAAATTATAGAATTAAATCAATGTCTTACTATGTCTCGATCATCATGCTCAAGTCTTTGTAGAAATTCATCTGGCTAAAGTGTTCGGGGCACGTCCCTAATCTCCTTGTTACGTCGCCGTTATATGCATGACCTTTAGCTTACATTTAACAAGTGACGTGCATATCTACTTTCGGTTTTAGTTCGGTTCGATATATAATATAATTTAAGTTCTATAAGTATTGTCATTGATCATATTTATATTTCCTTATCGAGTTCAGTTTGGCACACTCTTGTAGCCCCCCCATATAGAAATGAAGATGAATTCTTCATGTCTCGATTCCTCATGCTCAGTCTTGTAGGTAGTCACCTTTGGTTCCCTCTCTTTACATTGAAGAATAACAGTAGCTCTAACCACACTGATCAGTGTGAAAATATTTTTTTCTTTTAGTATCTTAGAATTCTCGGAAGGGTAGACTGAGAATCTTTCTCAGGGAAGTATTTTACAAAGCTTCTAAGTTAAAATTAAATTATAAGCCTAGACTAACAATAAGGGAAGGCATTATTTGATTTGTGACTTTTGTACATTCATAATTTGGTAATTCAACTCTTCCTCCTCCTCTTCCTCTTCCTCTTTCTCTTATCTCTTTCTCTTTCCTCTTCCTCTTCCTCTCCCCTCTTCCCTTCCTCTTTCTTTCCTCTTCCCTCTCCTTTCTCTCCTCTCCTCTTCTTCTTCCTCCTCCTCTCCTCCTCCTCTCCTCTTCCTCTTCCTCTCCTCTTCCTCTTCCTCCTCCTCTCTCCTCCTCCTCCTCCCTCCTCCTCTTCCTCTTCCTCTTCCTCTTCCTCTCCCCTCCTCCTCTTCCTCTCCTCTACTCTTTCTCTTTCTCTTTCTCTTCCTCTTTCCTCTTCCTCTCCTCTTCCCTCTTCCTCTTCCCTCCTTCCACCCTCCTCCTCTTCCTCTTCCTTTCCTATTCCTCCTCCATCCTCCTCCTCACTCCCTCTTCTCTCCTCTTCCTCTTTCCTCTTCCTCTCCTCCTCCTCCTCTTCCTCTTCCTCTTCCTCTTCCTCTTCCTCTCCTCTTCCTCTTCCTATTCTCTTCTCTCCTCTTCCTCTTCCTCTTCCTCCTCCCCCTCCTCTTCCTCTTCCTCTTCATCTTCCTCCTCCTCCTCTTCACTCTTCCTTGTTGACGTGCCATAATCTATCTTCGTTTTAGTTCGGTTCTGAGTATATAATATAATTATAAGTTCTAATAGTATGCATTGATCATATTAATATTTCCTTATCGAGTCCAGTTTGGCACACCTCTTGTAGCCATATAAGAAATGATCGATGAATTTCTTACCTCATGTCTCGATCCTCATGCCAGTCTTTGTAGGTAGTCCACCTTTGGTCCCATTCTCTTTACATTGATGAATAACAGTAGCTCTACACACACTGATCAGTGTGAAAATATTATTTCTTTTAGTTCATAGAATCTCGTAGGGTAGACTGAGAATCTTTCTCAGGGAAGTATTTTACAAAGCCTCTAAGTTAAATAAATTATAAGCTAGACTAACAATAAGGGAAAGCCATATTTGGATTGTGACTTTTGTACATATTGGTATCACTCTTCCCTCCTCCTCTTCTCTTCCTCTCCTCTTTCTCTTTCTCTCCTCTCCTCTTCCTCTCCCTCTTCTCTTCACTTCTCTCTTCCTCTTCCTCTTCCTCCTCCTCTCCACTTCCTCTTCCTCTTCTCTTCTCCTCCTCCCTCCTCCTCCTCCTCCTCCTCCTCCTCTTCCTCTTCCTCTTCCTCTTCCTCTTCCTCATCCTCCTCCACCACCTCCTCCTCTTCCTCTTCCTCCTCCTCTTCCTCTTCCCTCTCCTCTTCCTCTTCCTCCTCCTCCTCTTCCTCTTCCATCCCTCCTCCTCTCTCTTTCCTCTTCCTCTTCTCCTCCTCCTCCTCCTCCTCATCCTCATCCTCCTCCTCACTCTTCCTCTTCCTCTCCTCCTCCTTTCCTTTTCCTCTTCCTCTTCCTCTTCCTCTTCTCCTTCCTCTTCCTCTTCCTCTCCTCCTTCCTCTTCCTCTTCCTCTTCTCTTCCTCTTCCTCTTCCTCTTCCTCCTCCTCTCCTCTTCCTCCTTCCTCTTCCTTCCTCCTCCTCCTCCCCTCTTCCCTTCTCTCTCCCTCTTCCTCTTCCTCTCCTCCTCTCCTCCTCCTCCTCCTCCTCCTCCTCCTCTTCCTCTCATCTTCCTCTTCCTCCTCATCTCCTCTCTCCTCTTCCTCTTCCTCTTCCTCTTCCTCCTCTCCTCCTCCTCCTCCTCTTCCTCTTCTCCTCCTTTTCCTTTTTCCTCTTCCTCTTCCCTTTCCACCTCCTCCTCCTCTTCCTCTTCTCTTACTCCTTTCTCATCCTCCACCTCCTCTTCCTCTCTCTTCCTCTTCCTATCTCTTCCTCTTCCTCCTCCTCCTCCTCTCTCTTCCTCTTCCTCTCCTCTTCCTCCTCCTCCTCTCTTCTCTCCCTTCCTCTTCCTCCACCTCCTCCTCCTCCTCCTCATCCTCCTCCTCCTCTTCCTCTTCTCTTCTCCTCCTTTTCCCTTTTCTCTTCCTCTTCTCTATTCTCTTCCTCTTCTCTTCCTCTTCCTCCTCCTCTTCCTCTTCTCTTCCTCTTCCTCTTCCTCTTCCTCTTCCTCTTCCTCCTCCTCTTCATCTTCCTCTTCCTCTTCCCTCTTCCTCTACTCTTCCTCTCCTCCTCCTCCTCTTCCTCTTCCTCTCCCTCTTCCTCTTCCTCCTCCTCCTCCTCCTCCTCTCTTTTCCTCTCCATCTTCCTCTTCCTCCTCCTCCATCTTCCTCTTCCTCTTCCTCTTCCTCCTCTTCCTCTTCCTCCTCCTCTTCCTCTTCCTTTCTCTTCCTCCTTCCGTCCTCCTCCTCCTCCCTCCTCCTCCTCTTCCTCTTCTCTTCTCTCCCTCTTCTCTTCCTCTTTCCTCTTCCTCTCTCTTCCTCTCCTCTTCCTCTTCCTCTCCTCTTCCTCTTCCTCCTCCTCTTCCTCTTCCTCTTCCTCTTCCGAAACCATGCGGATCTAAATGCGGGGAGTGTCACAGGGGCATTACTCATGGTCTCGGATCCTCATTCTCACGTCTTTGTAGGTAGTCCACCTTTGGGTTCCCTTCTCATTCATTGAAGAATAGCAGTAGCTCTACACACACTGATCTTTGTGTAAAGAATTCTTTCTTTTTGTATCTTAGAATCTCGAAAGGTAGGACTGTGATCTTTCTCAGGGGGGTATTTTACAAAGCTTCTAAGTAATAATGGAAAGCCCATTGTTTGAATTGTGACTTTTGTACATTCAATGAGATATAAATCCGAAATAATACGTTTAGAGTAAATTTTAATTGCAAACTACTTGTTGGACTGCAAACGATTCAAACACAACTATGCCAGTATTTTAAATGGAATAATTCACACTATTCAACATGTGTATTAAATGAACTTGCAAACGAATAAAAACAACCAGACCCTCAGCAATGTGTCACTTCGGAAAGTACCAAACTCAAGAATAATTGTTAATGCATAATTTGTCTATTGTCAAGAAATGTTAATATTTAGCATTGAAGTAAAAAAATTTCAGTAAAGTCTCAAATTATATAAAATGTTCTCTTGAATAGTTTTCTTCCGAGGACTGCAAATTCTTT
>JBAMJV010010463.1:0-36122 GCA_037951105.1 Echinarachnius parma | reverse complement strand
CAAACAAGCGATGTTTCTGGCCAGTCGCCCCTCCCCCATGATGAAAACACACACACAACAACAACAACAAATATAAACGTCCCTCCTATAAACAAAATAATTATCCAACTGCACAAACTTTAAATACAATTTTACCACAAAAGCTGTACCCCTCTCTAACAATAACAAGACAAACGGAGCAAGCAATCACACATGTATAAACACGAACGCAGTCAGTCAGTTACCAACATTGTCATCATGTAATTTATGTAACCATTTCATTATCTTTGCAGCCATCCACCATTATTAGACAGGTGTATCTCTTTAGGAGGACAGAGCAAAAGAGCCTAAAGAGGCCTTACCTGGATACATAAGACTACACGAAAAGACAAATAACTATAGTCAATTTGGCACGTACAAGTGAACATGACGATCGTAGCCAAACATAAAACAGGGCCTTAACAGTATTTCAAATGATAATGTCCTTTAAGCTTTAAAGCAACTAGGCGACTAGATTTTTTTTTTTTAATATTTAAGTAAGCGCAAAACGTTTGAGCAGGTTTTCAGATTATCCAATGAACGATAATACTTACTGATGGTAAGTTTTTATTGCGATAATTACGTTGCTCTTTCAATTGACCCTTTGCTAAATATGTGATGTTACAAGAAAACTACTCAATTGGAACTTGTACAAAAACAAAGACGATCTATTTCTTTCACTGTGCATGCAAATGCATCATTCTTTCCCAGTGGCGTAGCTACGGGGGGGGGGGGGGGCACGGGGGCACGTGCCTCCCCAATCGTTTGGCAAAAAAAAAAAAAAAAAAAAAAAAAAAAAAAATGACGACCCGACATGAAGCCAAAAGTGGTACAATGTATATCATTCATTATAAACCATAGCAGGACATCTGAGCAGGGCAATTTTAAAACCATATTGCACTTCCAAGTGAAGTAGGCCAACCAAAACTAGGGGTGAAAAACAAATCATATTGCCCGCTCTGAAAGTCAATGGGATGTTTGTGTGTAATTTGCCGGTCAATATGATCACAAGTAAACCAATGGACAAAATCTTATTGACCCGCTCAGAAAAGTCAATGGGATTTTGTGTGTGTAATTTGCCGGTCATTAGCCGCATTCAAGACGATAAAAAGCAAATCTCGTGGTTATCTTGTGGTTATCCTTGTGGTTTGCAATTCTTAAGAATATCTTGTGGTTTGCGCTCGTTTGAACACGCAAAACTCGTGGTTATCTTGTGGTTTCCTAACCACGAGATTGCGCACACTGCAAAAAATGCGCAATCTCGTGGTTATCTTGTGGTTATCTTGTGGTTTGCAAACCACAAGATAACCACCAAGATACTTGTAAGATTTTGCGCAGAATGAGCGCGCGATAAGACGCGCGACTGCGCGCAGTCTACTTTTTTACCGGTCTGAACCAGGGGGTGGTGGTCACTGCTGCCAGAGTGCCGCGATTTTTTGGTCATCGAAAGGAATACCACTGCAGGTCTGCATTATGGGATACTTGGGGAATTACATAAACCAATCACAGAGCAGTTCATACGCGTCGTCACCAGATCGAGGTCAATTAAAACAAGTTCATATGCATACGTCACCAAAGATCCCATTGTTCTCAAGCGTGATACAAATCTAGGACAGTGCGCAGGAAAATAGGCGCGATAGTCTACGCGCACTTTCATATCATGATGATTGGTCAAGTCAGTCTTTTCTAGGTCACGACGCGATGACGTCTAGTGGTATTCCTTTTGTGCTTCAAAAATCGGTTCACTCCGCCATGTTGCCCAATGTCACAAGTCTATGGGACACGTGACTTGCGCGCGTTAAGTGAGGCTTCTAGTTATAAACGGGTTGGTTTGTTTATTCATACTTCTATGGTCTGAACACAATCGGCTTCGAGACTCGTGGTTTGGGTGAACCTCATGACCGAGATATGGCTTCCGGACTGTGAAAACAAGTCAAGTGAGCGTCTGCGTGACCTCAAATGAGAAAGGCAGCGGCAATGCTACTTCCGGTTTTATTCTTAAGAATTGCAACTCTCGAGAATTTGGCATCGTTTGAACACACATTTTGAAGTTTCTTAAGAATTGTAATTCTTAAGAATTGGCAATTCTTAAGAACTTGGCTTTCATCGTCTGAATACGGCTAATAATATTTATCCGAGATGAAGGCGCGCTAACAGCATGAAGTGCGCAAATTCATACGCGCGTGTCTAATTATGACGTAACAATGTGTTACGCGCTAGCTAAGTAATGATTCTTTACAAACTGGATGAAGTCAAGATGTATGCATTTTTGTTAAAACTTGAAGTTTAAACATCGTTCAATAATTGTAAGAATTGTGCAATATGTACCCTTTAAATTAATATATTGCATGTTCGCTCAAGATGTCTGATTAGTTAATATTACAATATTGACTGGACTTTCGGGCTACACTACAACTATTGCCCTCACTAGATCCATATTGCCCTCGTCTTCGACTCGGGCAATATGAATCTAGTTCAGGCAATATTTGCCGTGTCTCCATCAATGCAAGTCAATATTCTGTGTAATTATTATCACGTTTAATTTTATGTGTGATAATAAACATTATTCAACGATAATAACCAAGAACAAAACAGTCGTTCCCTAAGTACTAGCAATAGCGCACCTATATCAGTTTGAAGAATCCTTCCAATATAGCGCCTTATACAAATTATCAGTCCCGTGCGCCGAGGATCGACGCTCACCGCATTTCAGAAGACATAGAGGCGCGTATAGGCCTAACAAACTCCCCTATTGCATGGTAAATCGTTTATCATACCAAGGGCCCTTATAGGATCTTGAATCTGCCTCCCGCTTTCATAGATAATTTTGACGCCTTTCATGCAGGCTATTAAAGGCGCATAGCTGCACTACGTAGTCCTAAATGTCTAGGTAAAGACAAACTTCTTTTACTAATTTCTTCACTCCAAATGCACCCGTTCCATTAATTCATGATGCAATAATCTAGGCATATTGTTGATTGATCATGATTTAAGGAGCACCAGTCATCTTCTCCAGAGTCAATATCTGCATCAGTTGAGCATAGGCCTTACTGAAACTAATCAAGGGACCCGAGCATAGCTGGGTTTTTTTTAGTTTGAAAAGGACTGTAAATCTTAATTTTTGCCGCGCGCTTCTCGCGCATATTCTGAAATACTAGTATATATAACGAAATTTATTTAGACCCTCATTTATCATGTCTATAGCACACTATCATCGGAAATAAAATCATTTGAAATAATATATCTTTTTTAGTAAATTCGGTCCATATGCGACTGAATGCAAATAAAATTGGAATATTATGTCCCCCCACATTAAGAAAATGGGAGAGATTGGGTCCCCCTCCTTTGTCATTATAAGTATGTTCGGTTCCATACTTATATACTTATAATTACGTGAAATTTCTGTCTAGGTGTGCACCAAATCCGCACAATTTCAGGCCCCCAAAATACGAAAGCTCCCTACTGTGGGAGGGGACACCCCTCCCTCACCACCTCTCCCCAATCGGCTCGCTTCGCTTCCTCGCAATGTCTCCCCCCACTTTTGCTTAGTTCCATTGGAGCCAATGCCCTAGACTATATCGATGGATCTATACAGGATCAGTCGGATCCATCTCACTGGCTTAATCTTTCCTCGCTATTACCGGTTTTAGAAGATATGTGAACGAGTAGATTCGTATTAAGGTTAACCATTTAACCATGATTAAGTCAATGATTAAAGACAAATAAGACCATACTTCTACAGTGATATTTTAAACACCAATTTCAAACATTTTCAAAAAAATTGGGAGGGGGTGAACCCCCTCCACACCCTCCCCCAAATAAATGTAGACAAGCATACGGCGTGAGAGCTTTTGAGTCTGGGTGTGTGTGTGTGTACACGTAGTGTTTGATTGTGTGTGTATACTTTATCATGAGGGAAATGATTTCTTTAATTCAATATTATCAAATTTTTCTTCCAAGGTATGCACCAAATTGCATTATTTCAAGTAAAAATTTGCAAAAGCTCCCTACCGTGGGAGGGGGGACCACCCCCCTCCAACGCCTCCCCCCATGGTGTCCTACGCTCCCTCGCAGCTGTGCCCCCCCCCCCCCCCAATCACTTGACCCTCGCTACGCCACTGTTCTTTCCTGTACACTCCTATACTCAGGCGTGTTAGAGAAGAGTTGATTGTGTATGAATTTCAATAAACTTCCGCAGCTGGTCTACTAATATCCAAAAGAATGAACAAATAATATGGAAATCGACATACAAAGTCAATGGAAAGTTATTCTCATAGTTCTGCAAATTGTTATCTACAGAGGGCGTCAAACCAAACTTGACGAAACCGTTACTCTAGAGATAATACTCTGGTGTCACAGTGGCTTATACAAACAAACACAACAACCATGATAATTGCTACAACAAAGTATTTGTAGGTCAACTGTTTACAAATAGTTAAATACAGATAAACTAAGTCAAGACATATATGCATGTATGGTATGGAACCTTTAAGCCTTGTTGTTGGAGCAATCCGGTGCTTAGTACATGTATTATGAGCTCATGGCCTCTTTTTCCAAACAGTAATTAAAGGCATACTGGGTATGCAGTAAATACAAAATATGAATGTGCTGCTTTATTTGAATATTATCATAACTATTAACGCACCAGCTATTCGTAGTTGTCAAAGATGAAGTAACATAAGACAACTCAAGTGGGCAAATACAGTAATAACCACTCTAATGTTTTCGTAGGTATATCAAGCATTAAATTTACATTTACGCGTATATACATATCACCTAGTATACTATTTCGTCCCAGATTATATAAACAAACTGATTCCTCGCAAGAATTCACCTCAACTATGTCTAAATCTTACAAAATGTAGTACGCATTTATGAAATATTTAACAGCAAATTCGTCTGTGTAATATACAATGCAGTTAGTGTAAAGTAAAACGAATAAAGTTATTTGAAGGAGGAAATCAGGTATTTTGATATGGAATAAGCAAGGCGTCAGAAACGACTGGCACACGATTATAGAGTGTATAGGAAAATGCACATGCTATATCGGTGCCCATGCTGACAGTCGTATTTACCATTCGTTCCTGCCATTTAGACCCAAGGCTTTGTTCATGAGTGTAGGTTCGGCAAATGTGGTGTAGCTTCGCGAGGACAATGGGGGGGGGGAGGGGGGGGGGGGGGGCAATAATCGGACCCAAACAAATGCACAACAATAAGTGCTAAATCCCTAACAAAATAAAGGCATATAATGACCATAAAGTGTTCCTCCTAATAAACAGTGTTCAACCAAACTGTCAAACCACGCTACGTTACTGTTCAGGCCTCAATTCTTAAGATAACCCGCGTATGACCAATCATCTAGCCAGGCTATTAAATGAGAACGCTGAAGAGAAGACCAGCAAGTAACATGGTGTTCCTTCTATCATCACTCGACCCTTGGAGTTCGAAGGAGTCTCCATCCTCGTCACTGTGACAAATGTAAGTGAAAAATCAGTGTTCAGACGAAAAAAAGAATGCAAGTTAAATTATACATATTGAACATATTGAATCTATACATATATAGTCAATTCAGATAAAGTGCACTTATGTTTACATAATTAGGAATAGTAGTGCCATAGTTGTAGATAGTTCTGTCATTGTCGTATGGGCCTCTCGTTTTAATAACCAGGCCAATGCCAGTATCTTACTATATTCGATATAAGCGAAAAACACACAAACATTCTTAACATTATGGATAGTTTCTTAACCAAGACATTTCTCACGATATATTATTGCTTTCAGTCGCATTTCTGTATTTAATTAGATTGTCATCGTTGTCTATGATTGTATTATTTTGTATACTGGACGCACTTGTTGAGCAGTTTTCAACTGAGGTTGCTTACACCATGTACACTGTATTTGTATTTGCAAAGAAGACACGAATATATCATACTTAATATAACATAATAAAATACATGTTGTCATATTTATCACTTACAAGTGATGATGAGTTCGTCAGTCCTTGCGCCATTGCTTGCGGTACAGCGATACATGCCGTAATCGATGTGCTGTACGTTCCTGATTATTAAATTGCTCGTTACAACGATCCTGTGTGTGAATGTATACAAAATATTGAACACAAATCAGTTGTGGAACAATAACAAGCGTGTTTTCTAACCCCGATCATGTGGTAGCGATCTCAGCTTTCACATTCTAGCTCTTTACCCTTTAAAGTCATATATGCGTGGGTTATAATGGGTAGTGCTTCGAATATCTGAACACGGGCCTTCTTATGAAATTGCATGCAGCAAGAATTTCTCACGCTGTCACCTAAGACATCAAACAGCGGCATTTTGAAGTCGGTTGCGGTTAAGCGTGTTACGTGATATTTTCGCTCGTAAACATCTCTGATGGATTTCCATTCGACTAGTACAAACATTCCGAACGCGACTATTTTTGATGCTTTTTTGGACTCGGGTATTCGGAAGTGGGACAGTCTGCGATCGCTACTTATAACTGAGCCAATGGGGATTACGTACTGTGCGTAAAAGTGCGCAAGATGGATCCACGCGTCTAATATACCGGTCTGAATTCCCTTTAATGTACAGATGACTGCATAACTATTGGAATAAGTCTAGACGCATTTACTACCCTGTTCGCAAACGTTGTTCTCTCTTGCGAAACTGACGCCCTAGCCCAGATCGACGAAGACGGCTGGTCTCCGAGTCGTGTCCAGGTGATGACGGGGCGCTGGCAATCTTCAGCCCGGCAGGTCAGCGTCGCACTCGACCCGGGGGGTCGACGATATCCAGAAGTTTGGTTTGTTGACACGATAACGGGTGTAACTATAGGAACCATTACAGTTAAGACATATACATGTTATTGTTAACTGGAACATTGAAGCAGAACGATATTGATTCACCAGAAACAAAGGCATGTTACGTCTCTGGACATTAGCCTACAGAATGTAACATACAAGAACCAAATAACAGTAACATACTTGTACCAAGGATAATATTGTATGTGATAGGAAATGCCCTAAAGACTCAAACAGGGAAAGTCAAAATCTGTTACAATGGTTATAACAATAATGAAAGTTGATCCAATACTCAACTATACCCGTAACCAAATTCTTACATCTATGGTAAACTATCGTGAGTTTGTTTGTTTGTAAGAAACATGTACTACAAGGAAGAATGCGATATCCCATTCTCTTAACTGTACTGGTGAGGGTCAAGTTGATCGCAGTTCCTCCCTTGGTATGGAGGGTCGCAGATACACTCATAGCCATCTTGTTCTGAGAAGCACAGTCCATGTTCGCACGGATCGGGATCGCAGAACGAGGTGTCTGTAAAATTGAACAATAATGAAAACAGTTTCTACAAGCGGTTTTAGCAGAATGGGTGTGAGTGGATAACAATGTAAGGAAGTTTTCCCCAAGACATTGAGCAGATTTTAATATAAAAAAAAATAAATGTATATTGTTTAAAATTCAAATCTTGTTTGCTGCCCTCTTATTTTCGCTCTTTGCTAAATATATATATATATTATTGTATTGTTGTTTGTATGCAATGAATAAAGACGAAGCATATCATCGAGCAAAAAGTAGCTGTAAACTGTACCAAATGTTTTTTGTTTTGTAATGAAATGCATCTTCCCTGAAATCTTATACACAGTCTTTATGTTAGAGAACAGCTCATCTTGTTATGCGATTAATGTAAAACATCTAGGGATATCCAATACAAATGGAAACACATGATAATATACATACACTATCAGTGGCAGGTTGTTCTCTCGTGGCATCACAACTTGGCAAATTTACAATCTACATAAGGCGAGAAACATAACTTGACGTAATTAAAACCTGTAGACGAGATGTCCAACTTTACTCGAACTCTTTCTTTCTTTATATAAATTTGTTTGTGTTGTAATATATAATGTATTCATTTGATTATTTATGTATTATAACATATTTCGACATTATATTTCGAAGAATATTGCTACTATTACAATTGCTATTTATGTTTTTTGGGTATGTATACATTTAATTTCGATATGCAATGATTATGGTAAGAGTGTTTATCAAAACACAAAATAATGTTAGTGATAATAGTTATGCCATTTTCCTAACTGTATTGCTCAGGAATGATTTGATCGCAGTATCTCCCTTGGTATGGAGGTTCGCAGGAACACTCATAGTCCAATCGGAAAGAGGTGCATCTTCCATGCTCACAAGGATTGGAATTGCAGGGCGAGATGTCTGTAAGTACAATGATATTAATGATGATGGAAATAATGAAAAACATTTGCAAAGATATTCGTTATGAAATGACATGAATATTACTGCATGTTATTGTGATGACAACATTAAATAATAATTTGTTGAATAATCTACAACATAAAAATAACTATAGTAATATACATGTGGTTATGTAATACCAGGCTGTGGCCAGGATTGTTTTCGAGGGGGTGTGTGTGTGGGGGGGGGGGGGGGGGGGGGGAGGGGGGTGGGTAGTTTCGTCGCAACATTGTTCGAGACCGTTGGTTTAGATTGATCATCAACAAGACAGATTGTTGTCGAGACTACTTGTTTATATTATATATAGTCCAGACCGATTAGGTGAACTCGAGACAAAACAATGGTGGACTTTGCTGAATTGGGGGGGGGGGGGGGGGTGGAAGCTGCGTACACCCCCCCCCCCCTTGCTAGGGGCCTGGTACTTGACAAGGAGGATATTCGTGTTTGCCCAAATATATTGAATGAAATAGACTTTAGCGCACAAACGTAACTGTTTGGTAGGAAACGCTACTTTTTAATATGGACACTCACCATATTGACATACATAGCCTGTTGCTGAACTGGTGCACGATTGATCATTCCACTTGTGAGATTTCACCTCCAAACACTTTTCACTTCCTCCCTGGTTATTAGGTTCACCCGGCGCCCAATCAGTAAATCCAAAACGTGTGCCATCGGTGAAAGATATGTTTTAGAGGGATCTAATAACTTTGTAGACACGTTCAAAGAGTGATAAATGGCTGATGCAATGTTAATTTGTTGTGCTCTGATATTATGTTCTGATATCGGGATTTAGTTATGTCAGTTTGTGTGTGTGTGTGTGTTGCTGGGGGGGGGGGGGGGGGGGCGACATGGCCGACACCTAGACCGATGTAAAAGAAAGCCAAGACCAATGTCTATGGACTTTTCTAAATTTGGGGACGCCAGGTTTCGTACGCACCCAAAGCAGGGCCTGTGTAAAGTTATTGCAGGTTGTATGACAGTTTGAATTGCTTTAAACAATTTCGTTCGACTGCATCGAACCGGACTTTGGGTATTGCAACTCTTCTAAATTAGTTTGAGATATTCATAAAATCCAGACACATATTACCGGATACTGTAAACGGCTGTCTGATGAAAAAGAACATTTGCGAAATAAAATTATCCGTGGTTAAATCGTCTCGATTGCTTAATGCACACACATTTCACCGGATAAAAAAACATACTCACTGGAAAATTGTCGGGCAACCGTTTACGCTATCCGTGTATGCGTTCCTTGTCAGGCTACGTCAGTTTTGTGCATGCAACATTAGAGACAAACATTCACTACCGGATAACTTGATATCCCTCAGGCATTCTTTTGCGCTATCGGTGATATCTGATAACACTATTAGGTGAATATAATAAGTCTTACCGTCATTCCACATCCATTCAGTTGGCACCGTTGTCTTGCGATACGCACATCCACCAGTTTTGATTCCAAGCAGGCAATTGCTCTGAGAGTGTAACTTGTTTCCTGATTGTGTCGATGGTAACGAGTGCCCCATCCGCATTGGAACACGCATCCTTCGCTTGGTACCAGCTACTCTGCGCTGTGACTGGTATGATGCAACTGGTCAAGTATGGAATGCGTTTCGCATTCGGGAAAGATGTCACGGTCGAGCATTCTTGATCTACGGATATGACCAACGTGAATCAATTCTTACTGCAAATCATTTGAATACACTAGCAAATCAAACATAAAAACGTATCTTACAGGCTGGATAGTTCAGTATGGACCATGCAATTTTCAAGATGTCACCACAAAAAAGGAGGTTAATATTGTCGAAAAAAAAGCAAAACAATAAAAAACATTCCTGCATTTCTTATTTAACTTGAGGTGCACGTTCCATCGTTCTCCGCCGCAAGTTCTCGGTCAATACAAATCTGGTGAATAGTACTAATATATTTTTACTATTATGGGATCATTCAAATTTGGCCTGGAAACCGGCTACTAAAATGATATTGCAAAATTAGAATACCATCAATGCATTGATCGATATCGCCGACGGTTGTATTTTGAAATGTTCGTCTGCAGAGTACATTATGCAAAGCACACAAAAATATTGCCACACGTGGCAGAACGGCTATCCGATTGGCTATCTGCAAGATTCGCGGTCGCCTAAGTAATGCCGGGCCAAACAGGCTCTGCGCCGTAAGGTTCAATCTCAACGGCAACATATATAAATGTCCTTGTTTGTTTGCATTTTACGAAGTTATGGTTCACAATTTACCACATAAAGCCTCTCTTATACTATTTTAACCATGTTGATCAATATTGTTTCCGCCAACAGAGTGGATTTCTGTAATTTTCCCATTATTGTTATTTGGCTTTAGTTGAAAGTTAAAGGGGACCACCAGGCAAAGAACAACACATTATTATATGTTTTGGTACCGTTTTGTGATATCAAATAGATACCCAACATTTTGCAAAGGGTTGTGTAATTCATAAACAAAGCAATTAATTTCCACCACTTACGGAACCACTGCTATTTCTTGGTTCCATACAGGCCAACCATTTGCGAGTGCGCCAATGCCGCCATTCACGCGCACGTTTGTAAACAATAGATTCCCGGGCGATTCGTTCGCTCTGCACACGTTGCAATTCACCGCACACATAGCAGTCTGCGTGATTCAGACCGCATGAACGCATGCTTTAGAATGGTGATGCGTTTCCAACTATTTGCTTTTCTTTCTGGAAACATATTCTTGCGAACTTGTTGATGAAATGGAATACTAAAGATGTTACCTTTCTTTAATAAGAATATTATTTTTGGGTGGTGGTACCCTTTAATCAGTACTTAGTCGGGACTTCGAGTAAAACATTTCAAACTATGAAAGGTTCCATATCTAACATAGTGTATTTTCATCAATGTCATCAGGTTTTCTTATTTCGTTTTTATTTTGCAGTAACTTGAACAAATCCTACCGAATTCGCAGACAAAATGTATTGCCTGAATGGTGCTACATGGTTCATCAATCCAGTTGTATACTTCTGCCAGGGTTAAGTTTGCAGCCGTCCGTTGGTTACGGAGTACGATACAGGTATCAGGTAAATCATTCTGATTCTCGTCTGGCTGTCCGTTTGCCCAAAAGAACATATTCACATGCTGTTCTCCTGAAAATAGATAATAGGTGTTCTAAGGTGGTTCATTCAATAATACAACTTAGAACGTGCGTTTCAAATTGGGCCTGCCTGTTTGGAGTACAAACTGGTGGATTGTTGCGCAGCCCGGGTGTGTCACCACCTATTAACTATGTGCAAGCAAGCTCGTTACGACTTTCGATTAAAAAGAGATCTTTTTAGCATGTATTCGCGAACATTATACGTTCGCGGAAAATACAAATAAGGTATATTTTTATGATAATGTTAGCAAAATTGTTGGAAAAATAGATTTTGGAGGTATTCTACTATCACATCTTATCCAGATGAGCTAGTCCCGGAATGGCGAACACCAAACAATTCTGAATGTGATCATGACAAACAGTACAGTGAGAAGTTTCGATAAGTCACGACTCATGCCTTTGAATATGAAGTGACACCACCAGGATCGCAAGATAACGGCGCATACGAATGGATGTGGAGTCTTTTAAAATGTTATGTTCGTATCCTCGATAATTGATTAAATCTGAGACTCCCTTTGCCTTTATCTGTTGATTTGTTATTTTAAAAAACGTTGTTTTGTTTAAACATTTAAGCCCATTTAAGATCATTTGATATTTGTTTATTTATCTATTTCCCAAATCACTATTAAAAAGCAATACAGAGTATAGACAAATGATTATACATAATTCACTAAAATATAAAAACAATGGATGCGGAGTGATGTAGATGTGTTTAGGTAGACATGGCTAATGTTCCATGGAAACCTATTCACTGCGTGACTGCAAAGTAGTTACCTCTTCCATTATACACGGCATCTCGAACTCTATACAGGATGCAATCTTGTAATGGTCTAAAACCAATGGGGGCGTTATTTAAAATGAAACAGACATTGCGATGCTGCAAATGTAAAACCCCAATTCGGTGAAGATAGATTAAACGTGTTACACATTGCGTCATATTTTTTTTTCTGTATTACCTCCGTTCCAATACCAGGGGTGTGCTCTGCATCCACCGATAAAATACGGAGGTGACCCTCCGCCTGGTAGTTGGCCCTCAATAAATTGTTCCGTCATGATGTCCTTGACCTCTGCAAGCCTTCCCGCGGTAGAGTAGCACGCATCTCTCGCATCCAACCAAGACAAACGTCCATTGAAGACCTTGAAACAGGTGGTACTATCATACACAACACTCCCTGATGGACATATAACTGCAGACAAAATTGTTGGAGTTATCATTGGTCATGCTGGTTTACACACAATAATGTAAGGTGAACTACAGTACAGGTCATATCATCATTTGTCCACAATACACCAGCAAGAGGCTAAAAGATATGATTGTCTGGAACAAGACCAAGACCAAAAGCTTTTTACTTTATTAAAATTAAGACAAGCAGCACAAAATCTGTTTTACATCGGCTAAGCATTATCTATTACATCAAAAACCAACAATGTCAACTGTAGTCAGACACTGAGCAATATGCATTATATTGGGGATAAATTGAGGGGCAACACGATATGTTTCCCCCCCCCCCCCCCCATATATTTGCATTGGGGGTCGGGGAGACTAACTGCCCGCCAAGACCAGACGCTTCTACGGACACAAATCTACCGTCAACACCACCAAGCTTCACACCCCAATTTATCATACTTTCAATTTACCATACTATTTCATCTCTAACATCATTCTATATATAGGCCATATCATGTTTGGTAGTTCGTTTTGTTAGTTCTACATGTTTGTGTTCATACTGATGCTATATCTAGCCGTATACAATGTATATTCTCATATTTTGTGTATTGATATATCATAGTTGAGTTTTGGTAAGGAGAGTGCAGTTTTGGTCAAACTGAATTTTAGTAACCAAAACCTGCACATTACAAACTAACAGTTATAATTCAACCATGCTCGAAAGGAATAAGAAATTACAAATGACTAAGTAAAAATCCTGTGATCATTTTAAAAGAGCCGATAAAACACAAGAGGGCACTCTCTAAAAACGCATTGGTTTCAACCATTTTAAATAAAATGTTGTGCATGTGATGCTTTGTTGAAATAGTGATTAGAGAGAGGACATAATCATCAACTATTTTAAAACCTCTTTTGTAAATTGTTGAAAAGAGAAGGCATTTAAACAAAATTGTAACGGCTGGTTCACAATTATCGGATAGTTGTGAGGCCCCACATTTATTACAATGTATTTACATTTATTAAATAAAGTTTATTCTGTCATTAAAATATTTTGCCCTTTCAAATTTGACACTTATTTTTTACTTATCTCACAACAAATTATTTTGTGTAGCGCACTCTAGACCAAAACTATCCCTTCAATACCTTTTTCGTTTATATTTAGTGGTAACGGTACTGTACACATCATAATAATATCCATGTTGTAACTGCGATCATGATACTGCAAGGTACCGCTGCCCTGTATGTCAGCAGCGTGCGAGCGTGTGAATTACGGAGATATTCGAGAGGTTTGTTAAATCTTCCAAGCCAGTTGGCGCGGTGGGTTCCTATGATCTAATACAACTTCTGTGTAAACAGTACAAATGTGTAAGCAAATATGATGATGATCCACACTTTAATGGCGCCATTTATCTGTTCAAACACTCAAAGGCGCCCTAGAACACTTACACCTCAAACAAAAGGGGGTGTTTGCATGAACATCCAAAACAGTCACTTTTTTACCCAAAGAGGGTGTTTGAACACCAGAAACACCCCCTCAGTACGCCTATGAGTGACGTCATTAAACAAGCAATGGACGATTCAGACGGGTTGATTATTCGTTTAAAGGTTCCCTGAAATCCACATGCAAGTTGCCTTCACCTATTGTGCATTTGTGTATACATCAACTATTTGTTAACTATTTGACCTACATATGTTTTGCATATTTTGTTTAATTGTATCAATTATTTTCTTCAGTTTGCCAAGGCCCATTTCTGAAAAAAAGAACTCATTCTTACATCATCTCTCAATTACTGGTCAACAACCGGACATGAAAAAAAGACATACTTATAAAATAACATGCTCACAATAACATGCACTACATGTTTCCATACAAAAGCTTATAAATGCCTTTCTTGTCCTTATTATCATGGTTGAGCTTATCTGACATAGCAATTGCTAATGAAATAGAAAGTGTGTCAATTAAAATAGTATTCAAACATGTGATTATATTGCTTGCCCTCACCGTGGGACAAGTTGCATTCCACTCTGTATTTGTTCATCTTTTCAGTAATTGAGTAATGATTGATATCAGTTACTATGTCAGATAAGCTCAACCATAAAAAGGACACGGAAAGGCTCACTTATTGTGAGCATGTTCTTTTGTACGTATGCCTTTTGTTCATCTCCAGTTAGTTGACCAGTGATTGAGAAATGATGTCACAAGGGATTTTTACTCTGGAGACCTGCTTCTTTTTTTTAGATGGGCCTTGGCAAACTGAAGAAAATAATTGCTAAAATGATTCAAAATGTACATAACATATTTAGGTCAAATAGTTAACAAATAGTTGATGTATACACTAATACACACTAGTTGAAGGTAATTTGGATTAGGATTTCAGGGAACCTTTAAAAAGACGATGAATTAAAGGAACTACACCGTCTAGATGGTCTACTTTTTGCAATTACGTTCTCTATAAGTAATTTTTCCTGAAGAAAAAGAATTTGGCAGTTATTTCTCATGAAATAAATCAACTGTGGGGTAATTAGTAAATGTATAATTGTCCTGGGAACGCCCCTTTTAAATCGCCAGAATTGGTGTGAAGACATCTAAAGAACTTCGCCCCATAGTCTCTGTACAGTTATACACGACGCCTCTAAATTCTCTAGATGACGTAAGCCGATTAATTGCCAATCACATGTCAATCACGCTGCTGATTTCGGACCCTAAATATGGGCGGGGCGTAAACTGGCTGTTGAGTGAGATTTGGCATCACAAAATTAGCCTAAAATCACTACTGTGTTTATTTGAATGGAGTTTTTTTTCTGCAGACTTAGTTTACAAGTCATCAACTATGGAATAAGTGCCCAAATACTTTGTATTCTTTAGTTCCTTTAAGAGGATTTTCCCCAATTGTGATTCAGTAAACACGAAAAGGTGATTGCCGTGAATCGTTTGTATTCCTTAGACTTTGTAAAATATATGAAACTGAATGTTAAGATACACAAATTATATTCTAGTCTAGTCTAGTCTACATAACTCCAGTCTAACCTTGGAAAAGGTGCATTGTTTATCTTAAAAGTAACTGGTTGTGATTGACCGATCAGGTCACAAGCGGAATTTATCTCTTGATAGTTGTTAAAGGGGTAGTTTAGTTTTGGTAAGGCTGAACTTTAATAACCAAACCTGGACAGTAACCTTATAAACTAACAGTAATAACTCCACCATGCTCAAAAGTAATACCAAATTACAAACGACTAAGTAAAAAGCACGTTATCATTCAAAAAGAGCCATTTAAACACAAGAGGGCGCTTCTAAAAAGGCATCGGTTTCAACCATTTTCCATACAAAATTATGCATGTGCTGTTTGATTGAAATAATGATTAAATAGAGAAATCATCAACAAATAATTAAAAAACGATTTTGAAAATGTTTGTAAAAGGGCTAGCATTTTTTATTTTTTTGAAAAAACGTCTAATTATTTGGGCCCCAAATAATTATAAGTTCAGATAGATTTATTGATATTCCAGCCGTTTCTGGGTCGATTTTGACCAAATAAAGTTTATTCTGCCATTGGAATTGCATGTTCTCTCAAATTCGACACTCAGTTTTTCATTACCTCACACAAAAATTGTGATGTGCTGCGCCCTCTCTACCAAAACTAAACTACCCCTTTAAGAGGTGGGCTTTATAGCAAGATGAGCGAATTTATTGCGAAACTGTTTACACATTAAAAAGACATATCTATATCAAACAAAATAATATTTGATGCATACACTAATATAGATAAATATAAGTCAACAAGTATTTGCATTACATGGGACCTTTAAACTTATTATTTGTCAGGAAAATCATAGGCATTATCGTGTTTGCCAATATCATGTTTATGAGCACAGTAAATCGCTGGGCCCTTTCCAATATTTCGTTAGTTATATTATCGTGCATTATCATTGTGACCAGAGTACGGGTAATGCGCTCCTCTTTAAAACAAATTGACATGTTGGTCCTAAACTGATCTTTGGAGTCTAGTGATCAGGAATTATTGTGGAGGGGATACGTTTTAGTAGCCCAACGGATGATTAAAGGGATCTAGTAACTTTGTTGACAATGGCAAAAAGTGATGCGTGGTTAATAAAATCTGTATTGGTGTGATCTGATATGTCCAGAAATTGTGTGAAAATTTCAGGTTAATTGTATGCACTCATTGCACGTTTGTTGCACTTACTTTGTACACGGCTGAAATGGTCCCGTGGATAATTTCACATCCAAAGACTTTTATCATAAATACATTTTGAACAAAATGGACATTTAAAAAAAATAAAAACCTGTCCCATGTTTGTATTGTTAATACGAATAAAACAAGGTATGAGGGAACCGCTAGAACTACAATTAGATGTTGAGGATTTGGACAATGTTACTATGTCCCTAAGAAACTACGTAATGCGCGTCTTTGTTCTGGATTGAAATTGCTTATTTTCAAAAATTGGCAGATGAAGTATTTTCTATATGTTTATATTGTCTGATTGGGTCCATGCCACACTCATATAACGAATATCAATATTGTACACTACATATACACTATTTTGCTGACATTCTGATTTTAGACTAGGATTACTCAAACTTGAAATAGTAATAACATAGTCATATAGTGCACGAAATGTGTGAAATAGGACCACACATGCCCCTTAAAGGGTACCATCACCCACAAATAATATTCTTATAAATAAAAGGTAACACCTGTAGCAGTCCATTCCATCAACAAGTTCACAAAAATATGTTTCCAGAAAAAAAAATATATAATTGGAAAACGCATCACCATACTAAAGCATGCGTTCATGGGTCTGAATTACGAAGACTAATTTGTCCAGAGTGAACGAATCGTCCGGGATTCTATAATCTCAAAACGTACGTGTGAATAGCATTGGCGCACTCGCAAATGTTTGGCCCGTATGGAACCAGGAAATAATAGTGGTTCCGTAAGTGGATAGAATTAATTGCTTTGTTTATGAAATACACAACCCTTTGCAAAATGTTTGGTATCTATTTGATATTACAAAACGATACCGAATAATAAAAATATGTGTTGTTCTTTGCCTGGTGATCGGTCCCCTTTAAAGTGATGCCTGTAAAGTGTCTAACTCCACGAAAAATACTTGGAGCTTCCTCGTTTCTCTTCTGCCGTGTTGTTTAGCTTATGGTAAGAGAAGAATAGAAATAGGTTTAGATATTTTCAAATGTCCCTTTAGTATGGAGATAATTATCATTGAAAATCATTATTTCAAAAGCGTTAGCTAACGCTTTTGATAAAAAGTACAATTGCCGTAGCTGAACACGTCCGGCCAGCACGCGTGGGAAACCTTAGCCTAGCGCGCGCAAATTCCACGAATTCTGTACCGTCTGTATACACGTGTGCGGAATTCATCAACTTCGGACAACTATTACTGCAACAAATCTACGGCAGGCCATCAGTATTCGGTGATAAAATATGAACTCAATATTCGTTTTTTCACTAGGTAAACAGTGTTCGTTTTCTTTCAAACTTTTACAAATCTTTCAATTGTATTTTACAATGATATTGATATACGATTGAAGTCTCAAATGTCATTTTGTGCAATATCTAACACTTTACAGGCATCACTTTAAGCTAATGCATGTTGCTAACAAATAACAGCAGTAATGGGATACCCCCACAAACACGCAATTAAAGATACGCGTTTTATCACCGACCATGTGTAATGATAAGTATTACTAATCTGTAGCTCACTTCCAAAAGGCGCTAAATCTACTTTCCATAAAAATTGAGTTAACGATACATTTACCTGTAGAAGATACGTAGCTATCTTGGAATTCATATTTTACGACATATAATTCACTCAAAATCAAAATATAGAAAGTTAAATTTTCATAAATTCTTATAGGCACGTCAGTGTACAAAGTGGGACAAAGAAACCTGATTTCCTCAGAAATTGAAAATGTGGATATAGCGCCTTTTGGAAGAAAGCTCTTTAAATGTAAACAGTTGAACAAACAACACAGTTTTAAAATTGGCTATTCGAGCAATAACACACGGCGGTCTTTCACCTGAAAGACCCAATTTATTTGCACTATATGCAAACCACGTCGAATTATAGTGGGAAGCTAGAAGAATTCACCCCAGCGAAACAGGCAGTGACATTTTGCCCAAATCTCAGCAGGGCGCATATAAATGTCCTTATATTTCTGCATTTACACATGTTATGGTTAAGATTTTACCAAATGAACCTCTTTTGTAATGTTACAACCAGGTTGATCAATAACTTTGACAAAACGAGTTTATTTCTTCAACTTTTAACTGGTTTTAAAGGGACCACCAGGCAAAGAACAACACATACTTATATGTGTTGGTACAGTTTTGTGATATAAAATAGATGTACTACATTTTGCAAAGGGTAACAGTAGAATTCATTAACACTTCATAAGGAACCATGGCCTCGTGGTTCCGTATGCGCCAAACGTCTGCGAGTGCGCCAATTATATTCACGCGCACGTTAGGAGACAAAGGAATCATGGACAAAAGGGAGTGTCTGTCTGCAGACCCACGAACACGTGCTTTAGTCTGGTGATGCTTTTTCTAATTATATAATTTTCCTGAAAACTTATTTATCAAAACATTTTGGTTGAATGGACTACTAACAATTTTCCCTTTTATATTTAAGAATATTATTTTTGGGTGGTGGTACCCTTTAAGAATGTCAATGTGACGATTGATAGCGCGTTTTTGATAGTGTGGACAATGTGGTGTTATTCCTTTACTATGATTGCCCTTGTCGAAATGATTGATCACAAATTATGAAATTATAACGACAACCATGAGAAAGGGATGACAACCAGTGTAACCTTATATCAGATGTGGAAGTGTGGATGGAACATACTAGAACGGTCGGCATTTTCAAACATAAATGTCCCTGTGTAAAATAAACAACAAGAACAAGTTACTAATATGACCCATTTGCTTACATGATGTGATTAATGGAGCCGAATGACAAATCATCGAATATATATATTTCTTTGACCATTTGAAACATTTGTATTTACAGAGTTAAACAAAACATTATATAACATAAACACGATGTAAACAAACTGCTATGATGCAAAATAAATATCTTGGACCAAAAGGAATAACAACAGCTTTCTTGCTGAACTGGGCGTACTATCTCACGTTTCATTATTATTTGCTTCTGAGAACGAACGCACATCGAAAAACAAGCTAACACAAAAAAAACAAGTGCTGATGAATATTGAACGATACATAGAATACAGCAAGTATTGTTCGCTATTGCAACACTGGTAACAATATTAACAAATAGTAACAAATATTCAATACCAAGACTTACAAGTCAAGACATCATCAGGAAATGCAGCAATAATCATCGCAAGGAGCAGGAACCCGTAGCAAGGATGCATGTTGGGGTTTTGTTGTCAACGTGAAAGATGTTTAGACAAAATATTTTCAAAAACTTCGTAGAGACGACTCGGCTTCGACTTCCTGTAAAATCTCCGTCAGCTTGCGAATAGTTATCATCGATAATGCCTACCACTGGATATCAGTATGAACGCTGTATGAACACGGTTCACTGCCGATGCGCGCCGATGAAACCGCCGCACAAAACCGGAAGTCGTTCAAACTATCCCCATTTACTGCGTATCCCCATTTACTGCGTATGAAAACATAATGCCAGCCAACCGGTCCGCTGATTGGTCGAGCGCCCGTGCGCACCGACCAATAGGCCTTGTCCGTTATTGACCAATTAGGAGCGTTCTCGCTCATACGGCGTAGCGCGCTGCGCTACCCGTGGGGTATATATTCCCTTGCTTGCATTACATTTGTATCACACCTGACGAAGTGTTGCAGCGGCGCACGAAACGTCGTGATCTCTTAAGATTCCTTGTTGACCACATTGCGAGACAAACCAATATCACTAGCGATATCTTTTCCGATAACATAATGCTTGTATGTAATATATATAGGGGTAAGCTATACAGAGTGTCTCAGAAAGGTTGCAACAGTTACGAGCGTTAATTTCTTCGACACCATCGACCAAGTGTCATTATTTTTTATTTCATTGGATATAACATTCTTTTTCCAACCAAATGATACCATGAACATGGATTTTGGGTAAGGCGTTTGGATCCTAGGGCCATTTTTTTCTGAGGAAATGTCGTTTCCTAAATTTGCTACTTTTTGTCTCCAGATATCCTCTGAACAATGAGACATTCTCGCCCCATGGCCTGCCATATAATTAGCTGTACAGAAGAACCGCATGACTGCTCCCCCTTTGTAAGGAAGACAATGTGAGCCATTCTTATGTACAGCTAATTCTACGGCAGGCCGTGGGTCGAGAATGTCTCAGTGTTCCGAGGATCGCTGGAGACGAAAAAGTAGCAAATTTAGGAAACGACATTGCCTCAGAAAAATGGCCCTTGGATCCAAACGCCTTACCCAAAATCCATGTTCATGGTATCATTTTGTTGGAAAACGAATGTTCTATCCAATGAAATAAAAAAATAATGACATTTGGTTGATGGTGTCGAAGAAATTAACGATCGTAAGTATTGCAACCTTTCTGGGACAATATGTATACAATTGAGTTTAGAGGTTGAAATGTTGATTTTCGTACCCAAAACTTTATATCCATTTTACTTTGGATTAACCATGTTAACCTAATGCCAGTTTGTTTCAATGTCCTTCTTCTTCTTGTTTTAACATTCTCACATTCTCTCTTCTAGAGCCTTTCTCTGTTGTCCTCATTCGAAAGGTTTTACTCCTAATTATCTTTACCTAATTGTCCAACATTGCTTCCCTAATGCTAAACTACAATATGATTTGTATTCAGGCTTATATTTCACACTGACCTGTCTTGATTTATTTATAATGTCAATTTTAACTGTATATTCCTATCCCTAGGAACACATACACACACACACATGCACACGCATACACAAACGCAATTACTATTTTCTCGTAATGTTGTTAATCCTCCAAATTAAAGTACAATTCCAAATTGTATTTAAATGAACAGTAACATAATATAAGCCTTGTTATGTAAAACCAAAAACGATATACAAATATAATGTATATTTGTATATCACTATCCTTTTAATCGTATACTAAACTCCCCAAGTAGCCTTTATGATGAAAGTGTCGTCTTTTTAGAGCTAGTCATATCTAGCTCGACACATATCACACATTAACTTGTTAAGAGTACAGTTCAATATTTTTTTTTATTTTTTTTGTTTTCTCTTTCGCCTTCTCGGCATTTATTCATATTTCATACAAGTTTACAAGTCATATACTTTTTACGATTAATTACAAATTAAAAGTACATTTTTAAAGCATTTGGTAAATTATACAGAGTCTGTTTTCCTTCGTTAGAAAGATAATCATTTATCTGCATACGTGAGTAAATTTCTTTTAAGAACATAAACCATAATTTCTTTTTCCTTTCATCTTTTCCAAGGTTGTTTCGAATGACTATCAATTTATAAATACTCCAAAAAGCTAACGTTAAATTATCATTAATTTTTTTTTGGTCTGTATTTATTTTCAATAAGGTAAATATATTCATTTCTACGTTGATGTTATAAATATTTGGCACCATCTGTCTGCGTAAACTTTCTAAAGAACATGTCATTCATGGTGCATTTTATAAAAGCGTGTTCTATATCTTTGTGTTACAGATTTTCATTACAAATAATTTTCTTTTCACAACTATCAAATTATAAATCATCTTAAAGTTAAACTGTTTCAATTTGTTTTCCTTAATATCAATAATATTCCGTTTATAAACCTGCTTCCAATTAACATCAATGTTTAATGTATCTGTCCAGTATGATGGACCTTCATTTACAATTCTCCTTTTCAACAATGCAACATAAAATAATTTACTCGATAAACTCTCAATGGTTCTTTCTTTTCCATTAATAATAACTTTGGGTATCTCTAAACATATATGTTCTTTTAAGTTATTCATCCATTGTTTTGGTATTGCTTTCTGTAATTTAAAATATTCAAACATTACAACTACTTTTTAAGTTTTATCACAAATATTATCTATTAATGTTTTCGTTGCCATAAAATGTGTATTAATACAAATAGTTTTCAAAAACGTAATACCACTTGAGAACCATTTCTTAAAAAAGAAGAGCTGATTTTTGAAAACTACATATTTATTATACCATAAAACTTGTTTATCTAAATCAATATTATTATAATGTTCATTTTTTGTATTTAACATAACCCATGCTTTCAGAATTTCTACATAAAATTCTGGTATTTTTCCCACAAAGTATAAATTAAGCATGTTTATATCAATAGCACAATTTAAAAGCAGTTTCAGCCCTCCAAGACACTGAAAGTAAACATTTGACATCTCTTTCCAATATCCTTTCGAATTGTCTACTATTTTACCTAACCATTTTAATCTAAAACTTGCTATTAATGTTTCAAAATCAATCATCTTAATTCCTCCCTCATGATAGTCTTGAATTACAATTTCTCTTTTCACTTTATCTATTTTTGAATTCCATACAAAACAATACACAATTTTGTCCAGTCTTTTTATAATATGTTGTGGTACTGAACAATACATAATCAAATTAATGACTTGAATTATGAGTAATGTTTTTACAATAAGAACTCTACCAAAGAGTGTGAGATTTCTCTTTTTCCAATTATCTACAATTCTTTGAATCTTCTGTAATTTTGTTTCCCAATTCATTTTAACAACCATATCTTGATTAGTATCTATATAAATTCCTAAATATTTTACACATCCTTCAGACCATGGAATACCGTAATGATAAAGATCCCATCTCTTTTGTTTTGGACCTAGCCATTTTAAAATTGTTTTTTATTTATTTACGACGGGACCTGCAACCTTTCCAAATAATTCTAGTTATTTTAATATATATTTTAATGATGATTTTTCTCGAAAGAAAAGTGACGTATCATCCGCGTATTGCAATAATTTCAATTCAATTTTATCATCTCCACACATTTATACCTTTAATTTGTTTATTTTGTCTTATCTTTTCAGCTAATATTTCTACTGCTAATAGAAATAATAAGGCTGATAGAGGGCAACCTTGTCTTATCCCTCTACTAATCTCAAAACTTGTAGTTTTCCACCCATTAATTAACACTGAGCTTTTTACATCTGTATACATTAATTTAACCCACTTACAAAAATCTACTCCAAAATTAAAATGTTTCAAGCATTCTTCAATATACTGAAATTCAATAGTGTCGAATGCTTTTGTGAAATCAACCATCATAAAAGAACCTTCTAATCCTTTTTCATGTAACAATTGAAAAACATCTTGCGTTAGTCTTATATTAAAACCACTCAGTCTATTCTTTATATATCCAACCTGATTTTCGTGTATTATGCTTGATACAACCTTTTGCATTCTATTTGCTAGAACAGCGGCCATTATTTTATAATCATAATTCAACAATGTGATTGGTCTCCAATTATTTAAATTAGCTGTTTCCCCTTTCTTATAAATCAATGTAATTATTCCTTGTTTCTGCGTTTCTGACATCACATTATTATCAAAGTTTGCATTCAATGCATTCACAAACATATACTCAATATCATTCCAGAATTCTTGATAGAATTCTATTGTTAAACCATCTCCACCTGGAGCTTTATTTGTTGTCATCTGAAAAATTACTTTACGGCATTCTTCAGGTGTTATTAAACCTTCACAATTATTTTTGTCAAACTCAGATAATTTGTTTACTCTACAATCTTTTAAGTATTCTTCAACATCATTTAAATTCACCTTTTTACTTGCGTATAATTGTTCATAAAACGACACCACTTCCTTAAGTATCTCATTTTGTTTTATAATAAGAAATTTATGAAATCCCCATAGACTTTGTACACAAACCACTCGGTTCCCGTGATCAAGGGGTTAACTTGTTAAGAGTACAGTTCAATATAGCTAGATTCCTTTAATTGATTTAATAATTTTTGTTTATTGAGCAACAATAAATATTTGCAAATCACCACATTATTTTACTCAAACACATGGGAAAAGAAATAATGTTTGGAACAAAATGCAGAATTATACAATGGAATGAATTAGCGATTATAAACAAACTTATGAATGATATTTACATGTACATGAACTGATCTTGTACTAATAATGGTAATATGACACCTTAATTACTACTACTTTTTGTTTTACTCATACAAATAATATATAATGTAAGTTTTATATAACGCATACTAATGTATGAGCTTTACACAAAATTACATGACTTAATAATTGGAGAGCAAATTACCAATTAAATCTCAATACCGACGGGTAAATTACACATTCTACATGTGTGTTGGTAACTTCGTAACAATAATATTTAGAACGCCATCAGCCATTGTAGAGGGTCAATAAATGTTCCTGTTGCGCCCCAAATACATTAATAAGCTACACCACCGCAAGCAACCGAAGTTCACACGGTAAATATCACCCCAAATACGTTTTGATTAAAATTGTATTAATTATTAACACTACATGTGATAATAAATTGGTTTGTAAAATGCGCCACATTTCCAGCAGGGGAACACAAAGGTCCACTCCGCAATATAAAACAAGAAGAAGGAGCAAAGAAATCAAGCAAAAAATGAAAGACAGACGGAATGGAAGACTGGAAAATTAAACTGAGAAAACAAAAAATGCTGTTATTCGTGCGATCGATTACTATTCCAAAATGTCAATATATATGTTGGCGAAATTCACTCCTTTGTTGATTTAAATCATTATTTTGAAAGCGTCATTTAACACCTTTCACTTGTTTCATATTTGATTTATACAAAAATAATAACTCAACGAATTGTAAAATAATCCTCTGATATCCTACGTCACTGTACCGCTACAATATGTGTTTCTTCATCATTTGCTAGCTACATAAAATGAACATTTAATATAATATGCATCATATTAAAGGGATAGTTATAGGAACATAATTTACCTCGTTCACTTTATAAACCGAGCATGGTGGCTTAGCGGTTAGAGTGTCCGCCGCATGCACGGGAGGTCCCGGGTTCGAACCCAAACCGGGTCATACCAAAGACTTTAACAATGGTACCTTCTGCCTTCTAGCCAGACACTCGGCATTTATAGAATGGAGAAGGGAAAGTTAATCCCTTCACGAGTTACCAGAGGACTAGCCCCCTTCTGTAACTTTCGCTACATTTAGTAGACGTGTGGCCTAGGGCTATTGAAACGGAGGGGTGCCGGACAACTCGGCCAACGGATAACTCGACCCTTACCAACTCGGCCAACGACCCTTACATACTCGGCCAACCCGAGTTGGTAGGGGTCCGGTCTGACTTCGGACAACTCGACCCCTTTTATTTTTGTTTAATTTTCGACATTTTAAATATTTTTTTCTAAATAAAAAGTAATAAAATGGGAAGAAACGGTCTTCACGGGCATCATGTGTAAATGTTGTTACGTGAAATAAAGTATTTGTGGAGATAATTTGATTTTTGAAAGGTCATACTTCTGGTGGGTTTTTTTCCTCGTCGCCAAGATTTTGTCACGTGATATCCTCCGCACTCGAACCCACTCGACAGTCGATTTGTGCCTATTTTTCAATCAATTCGCCTTGAACAGTGACGATT
This sequence comes from Echinarachnius parma, assembly GCA_037951105.1. Classification (NCBI taxonomy): domain Eukaryota; kingdom Metazoa; phylum Echinodermata; class Echinoidea; order Clypeasteroida; family Echinarachniidae; genus Echinarachnius; species Echinarachnius parma. The sequence continues at coordinate 9,867 of JBAMJV010010463.1, read as the reverse complement.
AATACGTTCTTACGGAGATCTCTTGTTATGGAGATAATTACGCCGTGCGAGTGGATACAATAGCGCAGATTAGCGATGCTGTCCGTGTTTTCTTTGGTCTAATTGCGCTCTAGCGAACATGAAAAGAGCCGAGGCGGTCAGAGTAGACATTTGGCAGGTCTAAAACCTTGTTTATATTAAACTAGGGTCTGATTTGAAAAGACTGACCGCGCCAAATTAGAATTTACCGTGCCGTTTTGAAGATATTTAAAGAAGTATTGAGGTATAAAAATCCTTGAAAGCTTGAAAAACGACTGGTAGACTCTTTTCTAGTCTCTACACAAAAGTCTCGTTTTGTGCATCAACGTGTACGCTATGCAATGCACGTCAAGCGCAGCATCCTACATACAACGTACAATACACAGCCCGTGTACGTTTGATACACGTTAAAACTGTACTGATTTGAGCGAACCGTTGTCAACGACATGCGACACGAGTGATCAAAGCGGAAATATTGTTAATTTGTTATTATTTGTGACGGATTGATCGTTTATGAATGTATCTAGGAGCTTGTTCAAGATGGTCACTAGTGTAGCCTACTTGTTAAGAAGATTTTGGCGGATCACGTTGTAAGTAAAGAATCTCAAAGACTCAAAGCTCGCGTTGTGTTGTGAAACATTGCATGCACTGTGTATTGTGCATTGCATGCATGACGGTGTCATATCAAAGACAATGCAATGTGACCCACACACATTGTTGACAGTGTAGTGCAGTGGTGGCCGTATGATTTCAACAGCAGGTTTTGATGTCTTACCTCATCAATGATCTCAGAGTTTCAGACTCAATGACTATGATCATTTAGAGTGCAGAATAATTTTGTTTGGGAAGTCAACGTAGGCGGTCAGAGTGATTTTGATCTACAACTACAGTACAACAAGTAGTGCGGATGGACGACTGAAAGCGAGATGAACTTTGTCTGAAGAGATTCTCTTGGTTCAAGCAGGTCAGTTTTACTTTTAGATCATTATTCCTTCTTTTTTTACTGTCCATGTTGGTGAGAATTTATTGAGATAAATGTACATGTACACCTGTATTAACAGTTCTGGTCAACTGACTGTTAATTCACCAAAACTATTCATATAGGTTATAACAAAACTAATGTACATGTATGAAATAAATCTACCATGCCCAAAATATTATTTACAAACTTACAAACATAAACTAAGATTATTATAGTTTTGTCAAGGTCGGGTTAAAAAATAGTGATCTGGCCACCAAAATATGAATTTCATTTTTGCTCGCCCAAAGTAATATTTAACTAGCCCCATGCCAGCGGACCAGCCCTGCCTATAAAAACATGCTTAAAAATCAATTGTTTTTATGGAATTACAGTGTGAAGAAGGTTTTGTCAGGAGGTATTGAATGACATAGAACAAATTTAAAGAAAATATTCCTGAAGGCATCTTTATGTAGCATCGTCTCGTATTGTACAATACAACATGCGTTCAAATGTAACTTCACTAATTGCCCATGTTACATGATCTGTCAACTGTCTAAACAGTGTATTTTCTTTTACAATTTTCAGGAATGGTAAAGCATGCTCCAATCTTTCTGACAACACTTGGCAGCCCCTCCTGAGATCTGTGAATTCCTATCAACCCACATATCTTTTTGGTCTGGAGGTGAAGGTCAAGGAGAAGCTTTGGACTTCAAGCTAGAAAACATCAACAAACGCAGCAAGGCTTGGGCTCCAAGAGGTCTACCTTCAAACCAGGACTGGTTTTCAGGAATTTGGACTCTGAAGTGAGTTGTTTTCTTTCAGATTTCTATGTACATGTATATCCCCTTCAGAAATCTAAGCATGTCGCATGCTAGTAACTAGTTTGTCGCAAGCTAATGACTAGCTAGCGGCAAGCTTAATTATAAGCGATCACTGCTAAAATGAAGCTTGCAGACTGTACCCGCATGCTTACCGTGTACTAATGACACACTTACAATTTGCTGCATGCTCACGTTGCGAGCTACATGCATGCAAACATAATCTTCATTGTTTTATTGGTTGAAGATCTTTCCTATTTTAAATATTTCATTTTGCAAGCTAGCCGCTAGCTTGCGTGTAAGCTAGCCGCTAGCTTGCAACGTGCTTAACAATTGTTCTGTAAGGGATGCCTCTGTTTCAGGCATGGTAGTCAATAGTCCGTATGTTGATCCCATTTTCATGGAATTCCAATTTTCAAAATCCTGCTGAAATTTCACCCCTTGAAAGTGGACCACCATGCAAAGAAAACATGTGCTTGAAAGAGTGCATGTATTACACTGTACCTGTACATTCAGTCAGTTGTCATTACATAATAAGCATTTCCACCCTGGGTATCCACTGCTATTGCTCTTGAACTTCCTCATGTAGAATTGTAAGAGTATGCTAAACCGATCATGTATAATACTGGTCATCTCTTTTTACCTGCCCATACTCACATTATTTACAAAAAACAAACATGTACATTGATACATGTAATATCGTATGGGAGTGAATGAATTGACCAGTATATTTAAGTGTTTCTGAACTGTATGCATGATTTTTATTTTAGTGTGTTAGTGTGCGTGATCTAAATAAACAAACCCCAGATATAGTGGCTGTATTCTAATCCCCACCTCTTCTTTCTCTTTCTCTATATCTCCCACTTTTTTTCCTTTAGGTCCGCAGCAGAACCCTCCAGAACATGGGCAGGTCTGAAAATGCCAACCAAGGCCAGGAGTCATCACATCGTGCTCGGGACGATGTTGGTGCGTGGAGGACCCATCTGAGGGAGCGAAAGTATCTGTCTTCTCAACTGACTCCAAACTTCCAAAGACATTCATGTCTCTTGATGGCATGCAGTGGCATAGCGTTTAACTATTTGGGGGGGGGGGGGGGGGGCACACCTTATGTATTTCTTTGGTTTTCAAAAAATGTCCCCTTATGTTTTCTATTGTTTTTTCCAAATTATTGGGGGAGGGGGGGGGGGGGGGCACGTGCGTGCCCCCCCCCCCCCCCCAACAAAAAAAGTAATATTCAAAAGCAAAGATTGAAGTCATTTGATTTCAAAAGTTGCCCATGTACACTTGTTTGTTCTTTGTTCAATGACACAAACAAGTTAATTCAAATTGTTTTGTTATTTTGCAGAGTTTTTAAAAGTTATATTATATTTATATGTTATGATACTTGTATTTACATGTGCTATTGTGTATGACGACTGTGATGCTTGAGAAGTCTTCTGAAATGTCATCTCTGGCCGATACACATGTTCAGTTGTTTCATTTTCTGACTTCAGAACAAAAATACAATAGTGAAACCTTGTTATAACAAGTATGTTTGGTCCAATGCATTTACCTCGTATATCGGGGCTTAAAAACAACAAAATACCTTGTTATAACAGAGTTCGTTTTAAAAAGGCTCCACTGTATTGCAATGTGCTCAAAGAAAGATTGTTTCTAGAAAAGGTTTTAAAGGGACATTCCCTCTGTTGCAAGCCAAATTTCAAAAGTTGCAAGGTTATTGTCTTAAATGTTCATATTATTATTATTATTATTATTATTATTATATGAAAGAAAATGTCATTTAATAGCATGCCTGAACAAATTAGGGCTTGAAATCCTTTTCGTTCGTATACGGATTCCACGGAGTACCGGAACGCTATCCGTGACCCCTACCTGACCCGCGCACAATAACAATGTCATGAACGGATGCTAACCAAAATAACCAAACCTCACTTAAACTGACTAAGTACATGTAATCATATATTCTTAATGTTTTATATTTTTTCCGTGACATATACCTTTACAAATGTCGGCTTCACAATACCTTTACAATAATAAGTATGTATTGTTGTAATATTTTGCTAAATCAGTTAAACTCTTTTATTGACCGATATACAGTTTGATGGAGGGACGCATTCGTTTTTTAATTCGTAGAATCCAAATTACAGGGCTGTTCGATCTGACTTTATCTTGTGTGTGTTACATTCATCCCCATCCGTCAACTGAAAAACTGGTCAGACGTTTTTGTAAAAGAGGACCTGTCCCTTTAAGTACATGTACATGTATTCCATACATGTAACTTGACCTTTTGTTGTGGAGGTGTATGGAGCTTGTTATGTTTATTGCACATTGTTTGTATCTACTACAGTACATGTAACAAGTAGTTTAAAATTTGATGTTTACATTTGCATTTCATATGTCATGTATGTGTGTGAAGGTATAGAAATTAACATTGCATAAATAATGTACATGTAGTAAGTGTTGATAATGATATGGGACAAACAAATGGAAAGTTTTGTTGGCATTTTCTTGTTCTTGAATGTGTTTGTTGCACAATTATTGAAGTCATCCATTTACTTTAAATACAATTCAGCCAAAATCACTTGAACTTCTACATTTTGCTTGAATTGTGTTGTTATGGTAACAGAATGAAAATGGATTTTACTGTTCAAATGTCTCCCAGATTTTGATATTTCATTTGAATGATCTAGGTAAATATTATTTTTCTATAACAAATTTACATATTCTCGCATGTCTAAATGTACATGTAGCAATTAATACAAATTTCCCCCCAAATATAAGGCTAATGGATCACTTTAAACCTTTAAGTGAAGTAAACACGTATTGAATCAAGGCTTCACTAACACTTGCCCGCTTGCCAAGTTCAAACCAGAATTTGATATCGGGCAAGTAAAACTGTATATATGGTAAATTTCTGCAACTAATAGAGTAGAATGTAATTCATTACATCGCATCTAGAAGTAAGTTGGCATGTGATTTTTCTCTGTGGGCAAGTAGAACTTAAACATTTTACCTGCCTGAATCATCCAGTAAAGAAAATAAGTTATTGTGGAGGCCTGAATAAATGCATGTAAAGTTTCAAGAAACTATTTAAAACCCTTCTATTTAAGAATTATATTTGTATTGATTTTCCTCTTAGATAGGGATAATCATGCAATTCCAAAATGTGTATAATTATTTGTATTTAAAATTTGGTATATATATGTTTATAATACTGTTGTTATTGTAATTTGATGTAATGTAAAGCACAAAGAGATGTTAATTCGTAAATGTAAATTATTATTATTATATGCCTTTTACAACCATTTGATTTGTGCTAAAGGTATCTACATTGTCCAAATCCACAAACAATCATAAATATTTGTGGTTCTCTTTATTATAAACAAATTTTGATCGAAGTGTTCAGATTGTTAATGGATAGTCATAACCAGGGCTCCACACTTACCTCTGGTCTGGTTAGACCAGTGAAATAGTTTTTCCTTTTCTGGTTGCCCTAAATAAAAAATTAATGGCCAGTGTCCAGCCCTGTATAACTGTGTAAAAAGTCATTGTGATAAGTTAGCAATACTACAACAAAGTTACTAGATCCATGTTAAGAAAGATTGAAATAATCATGTATACATATAAATAATTTTTGTTTCAAAATGTTTTCATTTTTAGTCTAAAATACATGTGCTTGCCTTGAGATGTTTGTAAATAAATAAATGACTGAACTTTATCTTACTCTCAAAAAGAGTTTTATTTTAGTACTTATATTATAAGACAGGATGATTATATCTAATTATAATATTCCCAGCAAATTTGAATACAATACAATGAGCATGTAGCGTTTCCCATAAAAATACATTATATGTCGGAATTAATTACATGAGAATATGAGCATTCAGTTTGAAACTGTCATGATAAAGATCACTCCAGATATATTCAAATGTAGGCAATTAAACACGATAAGAAAATGAGTAACAAGTGAGTAAGGCTTTACACATATCCTGACAATTCATTCAAATTATCGAGATTTGTACGTAGTAACTTTTGTCATAATAAAAATATGTTTGTGGGGGGGGGGGGGGGAGCACTTGCCTCATATACATTTGAAAAACAACAGAACAGGGGAATTCTTTCAAAAAGAAAAAGAAATACAAAAGGTGTAACCTTTATCAGTCTGGACCACGCTACGTCAGCTGGGTACGCAATGACCATGGTGCCGGTAACCACGGTGTGCCCCGCGGGGAGCAGCGGGGGCAGTGTATACGAAACCGATCGCAAAAAAATTTACTCGCATCAGTTGCAAAGCCTGCCTGGCTGCCGAATGTAAAAACAATTCATTTCATTGCATGTAGCAATCATCATATGAAATAAACTGTTATAGACAGAAGTGGTTCGCTCATCGGCAATCAAGTGGCGTAGCTTATCAATGAAACATTGATTTGCCCCTTCATAATCAGGAATTGCTAGTAAATACATCGATTATAACTCTTTGAAATAGCTCAATCACAAGATAATCATAAATTATCATATTCTTTCATAAGCACGTCCGTTAAAAAGAAACTTGACATTTGTTGTTTATTTTCATGTTACATCATCACGCACAGTGCACATTACACTAACAATTAGTTTCGATCCCCCTTCCCAACCAAAGTTAAACCGCCGTTATGATTATAACATGATATAAGTAAAGTTTAATGAAAACAAGAAAACAGTTAGCTCGATGGTCAAATAGCTCCGAAATGGCCGCGCGATCTCCTGATCCTAAGCACTGTATGCACGAACGGCTTCGCTACGATAAACATAGTGAATTACCCGTAAAACGACTCGGAACACATCTAGTCAGAGCGCTGGGTTTGCTCGCTAAAGTGGCTGAAATATGACACCTACGTCCCGCGAGCGATATTTATCGCCGCTAAGAGCGAAAGTTATTATCTCCGAAACTGTGCATTTTACCTCACTGTTGAAACAAAGTATTTAATAACTCTGCGCTTAAATTGGAGTTTTGTGAGTCTCAAGCTGTTCAATTTTTGTTGACATGAACTCTTAAACGTACATTTTCAAGCACAAAACTCTCCTAATCGCGAGTGGCTTCAAGCCCAGTTCGTATGACATCCTCCGCACTCGGCCGTTATTGGTAAGTGACGAAGTCGATTTGTGTCTAATTTTCAATCAATTCGCCTTGAAACAAAATATTTAATAACTGTTCGCTTAAATTGGAGTTTTGTGAGTCTCAAGCTGTTAAATTGTGTTGACATGAACTCTTAAACGTACATTTTCAAGCTCAAAACTCTCCTAATCGCGAGTGGCTTCAAGCCTAGTTCGTATGCCGTGCAGTGGCGCCGCGGTGACCTAAGCTCCAGGGCGGCCTCGCATCGACAAGTCCGCCCGCCGCAGCGGCCTGCCCTTGTTCTGGGACTACGCTACGCTGTGTTCGCAAGTGGGTCGTATTGACCGAGTATTTTTGTATGAAATTCTCTTTTTTTTAGACCAAATTACAGTCCCCTATGCAAAGATTGAACCCCACATTTTCATATTTGATGGACGATTCTTTGGATTTAGTTTCTGGTGGCCATAATAAACAACAAATTGAGCCTGGGTAAGGCCAGTAAAAATGAACCGTTGCTGCGAATTGTGTTAGACTCTGTCTAGTGCAGTGCATGGTTGAGTCATTTTCTAAATTTGTAACAAATTATAATAAATGCATAGAATAGATAGCAAACAAATAAATGGAATTTGTCTGACATTTTGTCCCCCCAGAGTAACCAAGACAACAGTGGCGCGGTGTGCCCTGCAAGTGATTGGGGGGGGGGGGGGGGGGGGGGCACATGTATCGCGATTTATTGGAGGCAGATGAGATTATGTTTGATTGCTTTTGCAAATTATTTGGGGGAGGGGGGCACGGGGAAGCATGTGCCCCCCTCCCATGAAACCCGTAGCTGTGCCACCGCAAGACAATGCTGTAGCGTGGGCAGTTGGACGGTGACTGGTCGGGTCGCCCCCCGTCCGGTCGCCCCCGTTACATACTCGCCTCCTATACAAAGTCGCCTCCTTACCAAGTCGCCCCCTAATTGTCTGGACAGGTCGCCTCCATACCAAGTCGCCCCCTATGTTTGGGTATTTGCTCTTCAATGTATTGGTATTTTTTACTTCTGTCTTCTTTCTTTCTTAAAGGGACAGGTCCACTTTTACAAAACGTCTGAACAGCTTTCAGTTGACGGATGGGGTTCAATGTAACACACACCAAAAAAATCGGATCGAACAGCCCTCTAATTTGGATTCTACGAATGAAAAACGAATGCGTCCCTCCATTTAAACTATATATCGGTCAATAAAGGAGTTCAACCGATTTAGCATAATATTACAACAATATAGTACTAATTCTCGTAAAGGTATTGTGAAGCCGACATTTGTTAAAGGGCATCAAGCGTGGGGATGCTACATAGCGGGTCGCCATTTTGAACTGGGTTAGTTTGCGCGCACCGCATGACACTGAGCTAACGTGCATTACGCACCGTTCGCAACGCGTATGCAAGATGGCGCCGCGCATCTGATTTGACGAATCTGAAGTACCTTTAACGTATGTCACGGAAAAAGATCTCAAAAAGAAAGAATATATAATTACATGTAGTCAGTTTAAGCGATGTTTGGGTATTTTGCTTGGTAAACGCTCACACATTAGTACTTATGCGCGGGTCACGTAGCTAGCGCGGGTCACGTAGGGGTCATGCATACCGATCTGGCACTCCGTGAAATCTATGTACCAACTTACTCACCGGCCGAAAATATGTATGTACCTAATTACCCGACGTCCCTCAGTTTATTCAGTTTTAGGTCTATAACTCCACGAAAAAGAGATTTCAAGCCCTAATTTTTTCAGGCATTCTATTAAATGACATTTCCTTTCATATAAGACAATAACCTCGAAACTTTTGAATTTTGGCTTGCAAAAGTGGATCTCTCCCTTTAAAGGGCAATGAAACCCAAACAAACTGTTGCTTTCATAGACTTGAAGAGATTAGATGGAATATTATCTGAAATTTAGAGCATAATCGGGCCATAAACAAGAAAACTATGGCTCTTTGAAGATGCCCATTTATTCCTATGGGGAACTCAAATTGGCAACGCACTCTGATAAGTTTGTGGACTACTCCCCATATGTTTTGTACACAAATTTCCCCATTTTTACAGTTTTCTTCATAGTCACACTTTTCCATTCCCCAAACTCACGATATGTTATGTATAAATGTATTCTTCAAAACATATGTTGAACTCAAAGGGTAAACATATATTTTGAGAAAATTTAACAAAACTGAAATGTTGTGTACAAAACGTATGGGGAGTAGTCCACAACTTTGCCAGAGTGCGTTGCCAATTTGAGTTACTCATAGAAATAAATGGATATTTTCAAAGAGTCATAGTTTTCTTATTTCTTGACCGATTGTGCTCAAATTTTCAGGGACTATTCAAACTATTTAGTGTCTTATAGTGCATACAACAATTTGTCTGGATTTCATTGTCCTTTAACATGTCTTGTAACATCACAGTTAAACTTACTTATTTACATATTTTGGGGTTTAAAAAGGTACAGCAAATAGGTTTAAAATACCGTTCGCTAGGGATTACGATTGGGTTATCGCGTGAAACTTCGCCATGCATTAAATTGTTGTGTGTGTGGGTGTGTGTGTGCATGACTGTGTGTGTGTGTGAGTGCTTTAGTGGAAATTAAGCTAAAAGAGGCCTAAATCGTATGTAAAATTTAATAAAAATAGTAACTCCATTTAATTTATCATATAATTCCCGACAGATAAATGTTTGGAAGTATCCAGATGGTTGAACATAGGGATAGGATACTAAACCGACAGTGGCATATCATATCAGATTGGCCGGGGGCCATGGGGGGGGGGGGGGGGGGGGAGGGGGCACATTCCCATTCAATATCGTTTTTTAGAAATTGTTTTTTTATGAAAGCATCGCGGTTAGACCACATACTCTATATTACTTTTCTTTTGTATTATTTTGTATTTAATTATCGTTGGGGGCTCACTTTATGTTTCAACTTATTTCATTCTTTTTCTAATTATT
>JBAMJV010010462.1:0-155172 GCA_037951105.1 Echinarachnius parma | reverse complement strand
GATATAGGATTGAAGTCTCAAATGTCAGTTTGTGCAATATCTGACACTTTACACGGATCACTTTAACGTATTTTTCCCTCCTTTACGTGGAACTATTCTACTATTCTTTTGATTCAAACAAAATAGTCTTTTCCACATATCTCGCCCCGTGCATGGCGGGGAAGCCCATCGCAATACAGGGTGGCCCAAAAAAAACGGAACGGGGCACTTCCCAAAATATAGTAACACATGTATTATGTCCATCGGATAGAGTGTCTTTTCAAATGAACAACGATACCAAGAACAGTCAATTTGGTCGTGTAGTTTTTGTTTTAGGGCGCTGTGAGTGACACCATGTCAGGTTTTCTTTTTTGTCAATTTGTATTGAGCCAGCGCTTGATGAATCGCACTAACCGCCGTTCATATCGTTGAACATCGCGCACTATTGTTAGTGTGCACTCAGCCGTGTGCCGAGAGAATGGACATGGTCGCTGAATGGTATTACGGGCAAGGAGTGCGGTTAAACCGGCATTGACTAGGTCGAAATCGACATAAATCGGCACCTGACATGGTCTCACTCACTGCGTCCTTAAACAAAAACGACCTGACCAAAATTACTGTTCTTGGTATCGTTTTTCATTGGAAAGGACACCCTATCCGATGAACATAAACATTGTGTTATTATATTTTGGGAAGTGCCCCGTTCCGTTTTTTTTTGGGCCACCCTGTATAATATGTTCCTCATCACCTGTGTTGATAAAGAATATTTAGGTTTTTTCCCACGGCCGGCATTTTTTCTTTCTCTTTTTCTCTCCCTCTCTTGCAGGTTGATTTTGTTTCCTCTTCTTCTTCTTCAGAATATCATCCTCTCCAGCTAACCCACCAAGGTTGACGTCTGATTTCCCGATCATCGCTGAGAGTGTGCCGAATATATACCGTGCGTGCCTCATATAAAGCGCCTTCCTAGGGCGCAGCATCACGGGAGCCGCATTTTACAAACCAAATAGTTCTAAATATGACATCTCCGAATTTATTTTAGGTAACAATCCCGAGAATTTGGAGCCCGGCAGGGCTTCAACTTGGTATTTCGTTCACATCGTGTATAGCCTGGTTCAAGAGCGCCTTGATAAGCGGTTGCGATATAATTGTATAAATACTAAATAGATATGTTTTTGTTTTGTTTTCATAAAAATAGAATGCATAAAATCCCCTTTGTATTATCAGACATTTAAAATGCGTAATAATGAAAATAAGTCTGCCTTTGATTTGTTTTTTGAAGAATAGCCTGGTGAGATACCGGGTTGATTCCTTCAATGAACGTTGGTAAGAAAATGAATATTGCCTTGAAGGCTTGATTCAAATGTGGCTTAAAGGGCGCTTTCACAAATATCGAAAATTAGAAAGGAAACAACTGCGAACAGATTAATAGTGATCAATTTTTTTTTAGTACAAAATGACGTTAATTGAGAATAATGCGTGACGAGACGGCTAATTGTATATGATTATTATATTTATATTTGACACCCAGGCCAGATACAGTTTGATGAAACAGTCATTATTTTGCATAATATTATTGATATTGGTAATTTCATCCAGTGCTAATCCCGATTTTCTTTTTAAATTCCAAAACTGGTTTGGGATCAGGATTTGATTTTCTCTTGTTCAATATTTATGTAAACCACGGATTTGGAAGTTGTTTCAGGGTTAAAAAGCACAACAAAACAGTCTCTTTCACTACATGTATTGGAGATAAAGTCAGCTTTTGATGACAACGATGCAGAAAATCGAGAAAAACATGGATAGATGAAATTTCCAATTGAGTCGAAACGGATGAACGGTGATGCTTGATAATAAGTGATATTGGCGGGTAGAAGCCCGTAAAACAATAATAATGCGAGGAAAATAAGAGACGCACAATGAAAAGTGCAGTTATTGGGGGTATTGTTTTTTTTTTCAACAACATTTTGTGGTCTGAAATAGATTCTTTTCCGCGGAAAACTCACCAGTATCAAACAGTCTTTTTGATGAGCGCTGACCGTATTCGATGAAAATGGTTGGTAAACACAATCCAAGCCAGATATTGCCAGTAAAATAATAGAGAGACAATCTCCGTGATCTTGTCGGGGGAATTATTATCAAATTAAATGTATTTTGTAGTTCTATAATGTTCCAGGAAACCGTCCACAATTAATAATGATTTGTCTTCAGTGATTGACATGATTTTGAACATAATTTGTATAATAGAAGTGGTGTGAGTGTTTCCTTTCTATAAACATGATAAAGTAATCCAATCTTGAATCTAATGTTAAATATTCTTTAAATGCCACAACCATTTCCTTTTTTTAGTTAATTCAATTATACTGATGATAATGAAATATATTTACGAATTGTCCATGTAGAAAGAAATGTGTCTTTCAGATGATTGTAATATTGAAACATATTGAATACATGCGGTACATCTCGTATGCTTTCTTATTCCGAAGGTGTTTCACTTTCTTTTCAAATGATGGTTATATTACCATGATTACGAGGCGGGGTAGAGGGACATGATGGGGGGGGGGGGGGGGGGGGGGGGGTGATCGGGGCCTGCATCCCACGAGATTTTGTTCCAAACGTCAACATCCGGGGCACAATCACATAATGTCAGTGTGTCCGATGACTACGTTGATAGTATTATTTTGAAGCGCTTAGATATGATGATCAATCGTTTATTACTGATTTTGTTAATAAGACTTTTGTTATTTATTTACATTATGTTGTATCCGTCACCACTACCAAGTCCACCGACCCAACCTTTAACACCACAACCACCACCACACCAACACCTCCACCACTAACACCACCACCACCACCAACACCAACACCTCCACCACTAACACCACCAACACCAACACCTCCACCACCAACACCACCAACACCAACACCTCCACCACTAACACCACCACCAACACCGCCTCCACCATGTTATAGTTTTACATCAGAAATCAAATCTCGCGGATATAATCACTAGTAGTCCATGTTGGTAAACTGAATAGAATGGATGGGTGGATGTAGCCTTCTGTCTGTCCAGGCCTCGTAGTCTATCAGGTTATGAAAAGCAGCATTTTTTTTTGCTATAATCTTGGCAATGGTTTGTAATGTGTTCTAAATACATCAATGAAAAGGAAAAATGATGTTTCCATTTTTTTTGGGGGGTCCCAGGGTGCATTTTGGCGATTTTAAAGATAATTAGCTAATTTGCATATTTGTGAAATAAGGTCAGGGGTCATTTTCTATCTAGGAATAGTACAATATTGATAAAAACTAGTATTCTAGGGTATTTTGGGGCAAGGATTCCATTTCCAGTGCTCATTTTCATGTGTCGTATGGGCAACGCCCTAAAATCCAAGATGGTTTCCCCTAATTTGCATATTTATGAATATTATTGATTTACAGTAGCTACATCCTCTAATAAGTATTAATTACAGGTCATATAGATTAAATTAGGCTCTTAATGTATATCAAAGATACTTCAGCTTGGTTGCCACAATGGCAACCTCTGACAATGCCTATATTAGCTTAATTTGATTATTGACCTAATTTGCATATTCCCAGAAATCATGTAAATTTGTGTGTTTTGTGAACCCAGCAAGTGAAATCAACGAGAAATACCACTTTTCCATGGTTTTAGGGGGCAACGAATCCATTTATGATACTTATTTCTACGTATCACCTCGGCAACCCACATAAATCCAAGATGGCGGCCTTCGTCATTTTAAAGTAAATAATGCTATTTGCTACTTTAATGGCATTTAATTTATAAAATTATGATTTGTTTACTGTAAGCAAACAACTACATCGTGATTCAAGTATTCTGGTTGCTTATTCCAATAATTAAAAGTCAAAACATTATAATATTAATCTAATATAACCGAAATAATATAATCGTGTATCATAACATGTGTTATTTGGGGAGCAGCCATCTTGGATTTGAGATGGTTGCCATGGTGATACAGGTAAATAAGTATCAAAAATGGATCTGTTGCCCCCCTAAACCTTGGAAAAGTGGTATTACTTGTCTTTTTTACTTGCCGGGTTCCCAATATACTGGATTTGGGGGAATATGCAAATTAGGTAAAATACATAATTATGCAAATAATATGCAATGCTAGAGGTTACCACGATGGCAACTCATCTTTGATATCTTAAATATCTACTTGGAACATAACTAACAAATAATAATCCAGAATTATTGCTTATTAGGGGCTGTAGCCACTGAAAATCAATAATATTCATAAATATGCAAATTGGGGGCAGCCATCTTGGATTTCAGAGTGTTTCCCATACAGCACTTACAAACGAGCACTGGAAATGGAATCCTTGCCCCAAAATACCCTAGAATACTAGTTTTTATCAATATTGTACTATTCCTAGATAGAAAATGACCCCTGACCTTATTTCACAAATATGCAAATTAGCTAATTATCTTTAAAATCGCCAAAATTCACCCTGGGACCAAAAATAAAAAATGGAAACATCACTTTTTCTCATCAGTAATGTATTTAGACCAAATTAAAAACTGTTTCCAAGATTATAGCAAAAAATTTCACAACATTTATGTGTACTACATTAGGGGATATACTATCGTGTCTGAATGAAAGGAAAGACACACGGGGTGACTATCACCTTCACACAAGAAGCGGCAGCTCATCCTAAATTATGCGCGACTGTTCTGTCAAAGGTCGTTTCTGACATTGATTCAGACTTTGCCCAAAGGCTAGGGCGGGTATAGCCTCTTCATAATTATGTTTTACTGGAAATAGTTTACTCGTGATATATGGCCACATTTTGGTACATTGCGTGACTGCTGATTACGTTCACGTCACGTTCCCTCCAGCTTTACTGTCAACTTTATCACCGAGATTGATATTGTTGCAAAAATTCTTCGACATGTTCTTGTATAATACATTACATGTGTAGGCATGTAAAATATTATGCACACCCCCTTCCTAAAATAAACACACACATACACATACATACATAACATACATACAAACATGCACGCACGCATACGCACAAACACGCTCGCACATACACACATTTTTTTTCGTAACTTACACATCCCACACACACACACACACACACACACACACACAAACCAACGCACGCACACACACACAAAAACTGCATTGACAGAGGATACAGTTTAATTGACACTTTTCTTAAAGTTTTACTAGACTTTAATTATGGAGATAACAAAAATATGCTCATAATTCATTTTTTAAAATCTGATTTTTTTCATCATGTTGAATTACCTATTCCTAGTGAGTGAGTGAGTGAGAGAGTCAGTGAATCAGTGAATGAATGAATGGATGAATGAATGAATGAATGAGAGAATCATGAACGTACTAACGAACGAACACGCGAATTAGTGAATGCATGAACGAACGAATGAATGAATGGATCGATGGTTGGATTGATGGATAAATGAATGAATGAATACATTAAGGAATTCATGAATGAATAAAGTAGAGATATAAATATAATCTACCCCGGCCGTGAACCAAGCTTTAATTAAGAGCCAATTACACTCGAATGCATATTCGTGTTAATCATCAGGAGTGGTAACAACATCAACAAGCGGTCACCGTCAGCAACGATTCGCAACGCAGGGTGGACGACGTGAATCGAATAAATACAAAACAGTCAAGTAGTATACGTTTATCATGTTTATTGTTTACTTTTTATTTCTGTATGATCATAAAACAATATATCTCAGTCAATAATCATTATAATGCAATTATAATGATGACGATAATAATTATAACAATGATGAAACAATGATGATTATAAAAATTAAAATAATAGTAATAATCATAATAATACTAATAATAATTATTATTATAATGATAATAATAATAATTATTATGATAGTAAATTATAATAATAATAATAATGATAATAATAATGATAATAATAATAATAATAATACTATTAATAATACTTATTGTTATAATGATAATAACAATAATAATAATTATAATTATAATAATAATGCTAATAATTTAAATGTATAAAATGATGCACCTTAGAAGTTGAATTGTTTTCATATATTCAGGCATTTCCATGCATTTGAAATTCAAGTTGTAATAGCATGCGATTCAAAAATTTGTTTCAGCAGCATAACAATCACTTTAGATAAAAAATACATTTGAACAAATAGATAATACAAGAATTTTGGGTGTAAACCACAATCATTTGTTTATGAAAAGAACTCTGATAACAAACAAAAAATCTATACTACAAAAGATATCCTTTATCACATCTATTTCTCTAAGAATGCTAGGAACTGTACATTTAATAGCAAAAATTGGTTTGATTTATTCACATGTGTAAGTGTTCAATTTGAAAATCGGGTTGTATTCATCAACGTTCTTACCTTTGATTTTTAAGTGAATTTTAAAGTATTTTCATTCATGAATTCATCTCCTAAAATAGCAGAACAAGATTAACTTAACTTGCATGCTGCAGATAACATACATAATCATTCATGTTCATTTTAAATCTAAATAAAGTACCTCATGACTAAATTATGTGATTTTGTAAAGGTCACTCTTACTCACTCCTTAAAAAATGCATGATTGTCATCATGACCTCATTCACAAGATGCATTTCGTATAGAAATAATAAACGTGTATGGCGGTGAATCAAAATTAGGATATGCGCGAAAGAAAGAAAGAAAAAAAATGGTGGTGTAATCATGAATGTCACATTAATATTGTATCAATTTATTACACCGAGGATTTGTAATAACTCCCGAGTTACACCACCCATTACTCTTCAAGCCGACAAGTCATATCCTCAACGCATGACAGGGCATAGCGAGGTTTCATTATATGTACCTCCCGCTGCCGAGTCTGTATTTTAACCCCGACTGCATGCATTAAAGTTAACGAGTCGTCAATATTCTAACACGCGGCAGCGCCATATTTGCAGAAACTGGCGGAAATCCGCGGAATCGCGTTTGAGCGCAACAGTAACACTATATTAACGCAACTCTCTAGTGTAACTATGTAAGCTATACCGCGTGCGCAGCGCGCATATAAAATGACGCCTCCTATTGAGATTTTTTGAAAATGGCCATCTGACATGACGACGTAGTTAAATGTAGTTCCTTTATTAAAGTAAGTGCATCGTTGAGTTCGAAAATGTGCAGAGACTAGCTGCGCTGCGCAATGCAATGTCTTATGAAACGAGCGCAATAATGTGCATAAGCGCGACAATCACGGAAGCTACGTAAGCTACAGCGCGTGTAAATCATGGCGCCACCCTGTGAACTATTTGAGTAGCGCTCTCTGAAGCAACGACGCATTCCCTTTAAAAACGAGTGTACGAACACTCTTGAGTGATTCAAAAAGAATTTACGTTGCAGTTAAGTGATCCATTAAAGGGATAGTTGAGTTTTGGTATAGAGGGCGCTACACAAAATAATAATTGTGTTGTGAGATAATGAAAAAATAAGTGTCAAATTCGAAAGAGCATACAATTTTAATGACAGAGTAAACTTTATTTGATCGAAATCGGTTCAGAAATGGCTGAAATATCCATAAACATTGTAATATTTGTGGGGCCCCACAATTATTAGATAATTTTGAACCAGCCGTTACAAATTTGTTTTAAATGCTTCCTCTTTTCAAAAATTTACAAATTTTTGTTTTAAATAGTTGTTTATGATCTCTCTATCTAATCACTATTTAAACAAAATGTCACATGCACAATATTTTATTTTAAATGGTTGAAACCGATGAGTGTTTAGAGAGCGCCCTCTTGAGTTTTAATGACTCTTTTTAAAAGGCTTTTTACTTAGTCATTTGTAATGTTGTATTCCTTTCGAGCATGGTGGAGTTATAACTATTAGTTTGTAATATAATGGTACAGGTTTTGGTTACTAAAGTTAAGTTTGACCAATACTCAACTTTCTAAAATTCAACCAATATCACTTGGAGCTTTCACACTTCTCTTGTTGTTTGGCTTATTGTAACAGAAGAATGAAATGGGATTTGATTTTTCAAATGTCTCCCTAATTATGGAGATATTTTAGATTGAATTTAAAAGCGTCTATTGTCTTTACCTAACAGCATGACTTTCGACCGTAGTCAAGAGTATCCGAATTCGGAAACTCAATCGTCCATAGTATCCGAATTCAGAATTCGAACGATCGGGATCAAATCAGACATTGATTGTCTCTGTTTTCACTAGGCAAACGTTGTTAATTTTCTATGAAAATCTAACATATCATTCTCAAGAAACTTACAAAGAAATTGGTATATGATTACGTTTGGAAAAAAATATAAAGTTATAGATCACTTTAAATTCTAAGTTAGACTAAAATTATGGCAGGCCATTCGTAGACTTGGAATAAAACATTCAAAAGTAAACATTCAATTTTCTTAGACTGTTAAGAAATTTGATAATATTAAATCTCTTTGATAATAGAAAATGTTGCGGTTTTAACCATATTGTATTTATTAATTTTATATATAGCTATACTTATAGATTTCCATAATTTCAAGTTGAACTTATAGTCTAAATTCAATTTAAATGTGTTGTGAAAAACTCTCTTGTAATATATAACGTCACCAATGCGATAACTGATCGCACGTATAACCATGACAGGCATCATGCAAGAATTACCATTTTGATTTGGTAATTGTCGTTTCGCATAAACATTAAACAACATTTCTACTACAATCCAAAGTCCTTTCATTATTAACAACATTTAAAACATTATTTAGGGGTAACAAGAACTGTTTAGCGATTGTCTTACATCAGTCGTATGTTAATAATGGTCAAAATAATTGGATACTTCACACTGCTTTATGGCACTTATGGGCAACCCCTAATTGTATCACCGGTGAATGCTTCAATAAATTAATCTGATCATGTTACATGGGATCTTAACATCGAAACTGGAGACTTAAGCCCGGCGCAGACAGAGCCGACTCGACCCGATCCGACTCGTTTAAATCAGGCTAGAGTTGGGCCCGGTCGGTCGGAGCAGATTTATCGTGTTGAATCGGCCCCAACTGGCACCCGACTGTCTCTCGACTGGCAAAATATGTGTCGCGAGGCACTGAAAACTGAGCCGATCGGAATGACAACCAGTCGAGTCGGCTCTGTCTGCGCCGGGCATTATAGAGAGGTAAGTTTCTTTAAATAGATATGAAACTGAGCTGTGCATTTATCTTAAGAACGGGGTAGAACCACATGCGATCACATTTAAAATGTGAACAACTAGAATACAAATTTATATAATTTTTACGTATACTTAAGAGCCCCCGTTTAATGGGACAACATTTAAAGCCTAAATAATTAAAGTGATCAATTTGAGAATAGAATCGTATGTACCAATATTGTTGTACGATTCTTCTGAATGATGTGTGATCAGTTTAATAGATAAGAACACTGTTTACCTAGTGGCTACAATCGAAAAGCGTTCATGCTTGTCATTCAATCATAAATATCTCCATAATTAGGGATACATTTGACAATTCAGAACCCATTTCATTATTCTGTTACCATAAGCCAAACAACAATGAATAGAAATATGAGAGTTCAAAGTGAATTTGGTTGAATTTAACACAGTTAATAGATCCCTTTAAAGGGATAGTTGAGTTTTGGTATAGAGAGCGCTACACAAAATAATTTTTTGTGAGATAATGAAAAATTGAGTGTCAAATTTGAAAGAGCATACAATTTTAATGACAGCTAGAATAAACTTTATTTGATCGACATCGGTTCAGAAATGGCTGAAATATCCATAAACATAACCATATTTTGTAATATTTGTGGGGCCCCACAATTATTCGATAATTTTGAACCAGCAGTTAAACAAATTTTTAAAATGCTTCCTCTTTTCAAAAATTTACAAAAGAGGTTTTTAAATAGTTGATTATCTCTATCTAATCATTATTTCAACAAAACATCACATGCACAATATTTTATTTAAAATGGTTGAAACCAATGAGTTTTTAGAGAGCGCCCTCTTGAGCTGTAACGGCTCTTTTTGAATGATAACAGGCTTTTTACTTAGTCATTTGTAATGTTGTATTCCTTTCGAGTTTCGAGCATGGTGGAGTTATAACTATTAGTTTGTAATGTAATGGTGCAGGTTTTGGTTACTAAAATTCAGTTTGACCAAAACTGTACTCTCTTTACCAAAACTCAACTATCCCTTTAAGTCTCGAGACCCCGCAGTACATTGGCCATGCAGCCCCACAGATGGCGCACATTGTGGATGCACATTCTCAGAGCCAATTACTGCTCAACAATTAACTCTAATTTAAAAGCATAAGGTGACTGTTCTGGTTGTATTGGATGTCATGTGCAAAAACAGAAGTTCTAAGGGCGAATTATAAAACTAATAATTGTTTTTTTTTTTTTTTTTATCTGAATTGCGACTCTGAATTACGTAACCTCTCCATAACAATTCTCATCTACATATATATATACTACAATAATTTGCTCACTTGCCTTTGGCAATATATGATGGGAAAATTTTCAAACTTCAATATAAATAGAGTTTATGTATTTAAAGGTAAACTTGAGTATTGGTTCTTCCCGAAATGCCCCTTGACACTAAATTGGTTGGTTTTAATTCCACTTGAAAGTTCATTAAATAAAACATGTGAAATGAGAATCATTCTCTTTCGAATGCTCTCATAGTTATACAATTTCAAAATATTTTAATTTTTATATCGTCTGGCTATAGGCGATATCTAGACTTTTTTGTTTAAATACATAAAATGCTTCTTTCAAAAAATGTCTTAAGAAGTTTTTAAATAGTTGTTGGTGATATCTCCATTTAATCATTATTTTAACAAATCATCACATACCCTATTTTGTATTTTAAAAATGGTTGAAACCAATTAGTTTTTAGAGAGCGCCCTCTTGAGCTGTAACGGCTCTTTTTAAAATGATAACCGGGTTCCACTTAGTCGTTTGTAATTGTGTATACCTTTCGAGCATGGTGGAGTTATAAGTTATAACTATTAGTGTGTACTGTATGGTGCAGGTTTGGGTTACTAAAATTCAGTTTGACCAAAACTCAACTATCCCTTTAATGTATTACAAGGTTCATTACATATAAATAAAATACGAGATCTTTTTTGTCCAAAAATGATATTGGAGACCAAATTAATCACGTCAATATCACTATAAGATTATTTTGAATGTGTGATATTTGCATAACAAAGAACGCTGTTTGACTAGTATAAAACTAGCGAAAATTATAAATCATAAATATATATTCATAACGAAGGAGACATTTGAAAAATCAAATCCGATTTCATTATTCTGCTATATATTATAAGCCAAACCATAAGGAATGTAAGGTACGTGTACAAGAGAAATGTGAAAGCTCAAAGTGATTTTGGTTGACTCTGACAAACTGAATTGATCACTTCAACAAACACGACAAATATCTTAACAAACATCAAATATCGACTCTTGAAAATCTAGTTGAATTAGTATTGACAAACAGTATAAGGTTTTACAAGAATAGATATATATATACTTTTTTTTTGTAGTTAAATTGATTTTCATATGAATTTATATATTATGCATCGATTGGAATATCAAAAATAATCTCAACTATATTAGAAACTGGAATTGCAACAAATGTCCCCATGCAAGAGAGGGGGTATATATGCCCCCATTTTTAAATCATCATGTACTAGTCGAGCGTGATGGCAATTTAATGTGGCTTGTTGAGAGATGGCTTTTCGACTACTAAGTACATGATGAACTTATGAACCAACGTTGGGGGCCATTACGTTAACCCATCCAGTAACATGGACATAATTACAATGAGCAGACGAACTCAATAGCCTTTTGTATGACTTGAGAGCCCGAGAACGAGTAGGTTCAATAAACTCACATGTATGTACGGCGGTAGTACGGAGCGAACCTTGAGTATCGGTGTTGGTATAGAGTGGTGGAAGTGGTGTTGTTTCGCCCACCCACTGCACGCGCGCTCTGTCGGCTCACCAATTCTCTCACACGCAGGGCTCCGCGTCTCAGCCCGCCGCTGCGCCCACGCAATTTGCTCCGCCAGATTTAGCCTTCGTCTGATCTGAGCTACCACAAACCACTCCTTCTCACAGCTTGCCGCCTTTCTCTTTCTGTCATCATTTCGCGTAAAAAAAAAAAAAAGTTTAACTCTGGGTATCTTAATGACAGCAAAAAGGTTCAATTAACTTCCAGAGCTGAGCTTCCACCTGAGCGGCGATCACAAGCTGTTTGAAATTCATGTCCGACAGGTAGCTAGTCAATGAGACAACATTTTGTGTACTTTTTGTTTGTTTTACTTCGAAAGTCCGGTGGCGGAAGGAAGAAAACCTGCCCATTGACGTAAATAACCAACAATTGGTGTTCTCTCGAACGAAAAATACACGTCCTTTTGGGGACTAAGCATTTGTTTTGGTGTCACTACCGGTTGATGTTCATGGTCGCCCTATCAAACAGTCAATTTCCTACCGTTCAACTTGGTATCAAGCAACCTGGCCGGTGTACAGACGCTAGCAGCCGTTGATATCCTGTGCACTACCAAAACACGTCTGTGTGTACATAGCAATGGCCCATTCGTCTTTCGTGCGAGCGAGCGAGACACACGTACACGTGCAGCGGCCGATGCGTACTCATGAATAATGTAGTAGGTGAAGGTATGTCCCCCCGGCCGTGATTGGTGCAATGTTTGTATGACGTCATTGGTTCCGCTGACGCTGGCATATCGGTACATCACACAGAGCGCCTAACCTACACGCTAAATGCAATGAATCAAACTCCGCCTTCGACTTGCGATCATGATATAAACGCGAGTAACTTAGCGAACCGTAGCAAATCTCAGCTAAACAACCACCGTGAACAAGCGTGTTTCTAGATCGGAGAGAGAGATATACCAATACAATATAACACTATTTTCTCGTACATCTCTATATAGCGATAAGATAAAATACTTTTGTTGGTGATAATTGCATTCAGCTCGTTTCAAATTGGATACTCGTGGTTTATCATATTGTCACATCATGAGGATGGCTAATATATCATTATATCAAGTGGTTCTAACCCTATCAAGAGGTAAGTCAAATATTTGTTTATTAATATTATTTTATGTATTTATGTATGTTGTATGATTGTATTAACCAATACTGCACATAATACCTGCATAAATTTGCTAAATCATGCGGATATTCTCATTTTTGTGAATCCAATTGCGTTGGAATTTATTTTCCTCCCTGAACAAGTTATAACAGGTGCATGGTTTTCAGAAAAAAATTAATATATTTAAATTTTCTGTATTTGCGGTAACAAACCTTGCCCCTTGGAAGAATTGGTTCTTATATAGTCTCCCCTCGCTGAAGTCATGGCATTGCTCACAATAATCATAACTGCGCTCCCAACATCCATTTCTAATTTTCTCTGGCTCCCTAATACCTCGGTCTTGGGGTTGGTTCCCACCACTCTCTCCCCTCACCATGTCACCCTACCACCGTCTCTCACCCTCCGCTGAGCCAACCAGACACGTGCGAGCATGTCTCGGCCCGGTCAACTCAAAGTCCATTGCCAACACGCACAATGTTCTTATTAAAAACACCCCAGCAAGTGTTTCCTAATTAAAAATGTACTCTGCATACAGAAAAAATCACCCAACAACACACGAAACATTCTTCCAGCTTGTCGCGAAGTGACTTAAAGAGCCCGTTCGAAATAGGCTATTGTAGATGACTACCAGTCAGACGGTTTATATTATTTGTTAATCGATTGCTTTGTGTGTTAACGGAATATAATATGTAGGATATTGATCATCGATGTTTTCAGTCAAGCATACATAATAATGTATATGTTGTTCATATGATATCGGTTGAGATAAACATTGGACAAAAGCCAACATAACAAACCGAGCGAGAGCTGGTGATACCGAGTGGGTTGGCAGGCATTCCATAGCTATCGATTCGCCATGCACGTGCTTCGTAGGACCACTTCTTATGATCGCGCCAATTCAGTTCGGAATGTCATTCTCATGCTGCATCTCCGCATCATCGCTATCAAGTTCCGCCATTCGTGCAATTATCATCGCTCAGAAGTCATAATCGTTTCTCCCCTCTTCATCTCTTTATCTCCTTGCAGTTTTCGTCGGGCTAACGTTACTCGGAAGATCGTATCTATCAATGGCTGCTCCGACAAGAGCGCCAGTGGAATTTATCGAGACACCGGCCGCCAGTGAGCAACAACTCCATTCTTTCCTTAGCGATGCCACACACCAACTGGCGGATCACGCAAGGCACGTATACTATAGTTTTGTAAGTACACATTTCTTCTACTTTCAATTAGTAAAAAAACATAAATATTATAGACATGTAAAGATTTCAAACGAATAACATTCAGGTAGGATTTGTAAAGTTCTTGTGCCGTGCAAATATCAACACGCGTACACCCAAATTGCGTCATCTATAGTAACCTATTACGACATTTATAAAGTTTGATTACTTAAGGGTCATTCCTCGCCGTGTTGGGTCTGTGCTATTAAAAGGTCCTTATAGAACATTACCGTAGAACTACTACTTTGTAATTGGTAAGGCGTTCTGAAGTGCATAACTCATGTCCAATTACACCAATGTTGCCAGCGCACCCTCTGCGAAGGTGTGTGTATGTGTGTTTTTGTCAGAAATCATTTGACCTTCTCCATCGCGAAATAAATCTATTTTGGTAATTCAATTTTCCGAGCCTTGTTTAATGTGCTCTAATTCTGAAGAGTGAAGAGTGTGTATGTATAAACCCCGTACAGTCGCTGTCGGCTCCTTGCATGGCTTGGCTAAAGTTAGAGGATCACCGAAACCCTTTGGGGAAAATGTGAACCCTCGATGACGTCAGATATTCTACAAACAAGCCGTGGGTGTAGACATATTTTATGAACAATTCTTATTTGAGATTTTGAGATGAACATGCACGTACCATGTACCGACGACTCGCCTTACCCTCTCTCTCCCCCTCTCTCTCTCATCACCGGCCACTTTGGCCAATTGTTGATAGTAGTGATCATCATATTTATTGGCCGAAATAATCGAGAAATCGAAATTTGTTGTGTCATAAAAGTAAAGCACGGGTTACATGCCCACGTGTTGTGGTTGGTTTTGTTGTGTACACGTGTATAATTTAATCGGATAGGTATACACCAATAAAATGCCTTTCTTATTCGATTATTTAAAATCATTTTAAAATAAATCAATGAGTTAACTTAAGCCAATCAATGTTGCGGTACTACCCGTGATTCGCATTTTTATCTTTAAAATGATATTTGAGGAAAATGTTCTTTGTCGATTTCAATATCCTATCATGGGTCTATTTCGTTTTTTTCTTTAAATCTACAAACGTTGCCGCGTTTCATTCATGCTTGTTTTGGTGACTGGTGCATGTAACTGTTAGTATTAGCAGTATTTTTTTTCTGGAATCGACCCGATTAGGCGGGAAGTAGAGCTATCAATGTTTTTTTTTGTTTTGTGGACCTGGTTGCCTGGGGCAGCTTGTACCAGCTCTTGTTTCCGTTTGTTATTCACAGCTCGGAGTTAAGGCCATTAGACATGTAATAATAGGGAGCGTATTAGTATATCAATAGTTATAGAGTGCGATGGACAATAGTGCATATTACGTCCCACTCTAATATGTCATATATAATAGCATACAACAGAGCAACACGTGCCCCAATGTCACGTTATAAATGGTTATGTAATCATTGGGGATATGAATCACATGGAGTGCCAGGTACTGACTGGACACCTAGGTTGTCCTGGCGCTTACTTACCTTACCCCATTCGCCTCCTTAAATAGCTTTATCGAGCGGGCAAGGAGCTCGCATTAACTGAGGCAGTCGCATATTGGATGGTGGGGATAAGGGTAAAGCGAGAGACAAAGTCGATGTATTGATCCGAATTTGGGAATGCGGCATAGAAAGTACGATGTGGTCTCGTCTGGACCAGCGATCAAAGAGTAGTAATTAAGTGATGATCCGTTGTTAACGGTTGCCACAATAGCATACCGATGACGTGGAGTCATGACTGGATTTAGTACTGGTAGCAAACACGTGGTGTCCTGCAGTGACTAACCTTTGGACTGCGTCGTAGAATCCCTTTCCGATTGATTCGGAAACTTGTTTATAATGATAATAATGAATTGTTTGTAATTTGTTTTGGACAATGGAACAAAGTAACTATCCAGTTGCGGTTAGAGGTTTGGGAACGTTTAATAAAGTGGCTAAACAACATGCAGTGAAAATATGAAGCATTGTTGTGTTGTGCATGACTCATATAGTACTAGTAGCAAGATGACAAAGAGAACTGTCATTTCTTTTTGCACTGTCAATTTCTATGCTATTATCTAAAATACCACCTTCTTGACAAACAAATTACAAACATTTCGTCACAAAGATTATTCTGTTCAATATTCAACACTGTGTGAGAACAATATAAGCAACGGTTGTTCTTTTTCTTTTTCCAATGTGCAGAAAAATCAGCGGTTCGGGATGGAGGCCGAAATCGACCCTCGGATGTTTGGGCTGAGCGGACTACCAGACGTGAAGCATCTGGAGAACTCCGCGGCGAGGCAAGGGCACTCGGAGGAGAACATGTTGGAGACCCACAGAGCAAACCTGGGCATCTACTACAGCGCCATGAAGCTGATCATCTCAGACGAATTCCTATACATCGGTGCCGACGACTTCTTACACAACGAAGAGGGCGCTTCGACGTTCTACCACATCCTTCACAACATCGAGCGCACCTCCAAAAGACTGGACGAAATTGTAAGTGGAATCAGGATTTCTTTTTTGTTTGTTTTACTTATACCACTTTTTAAAATAACCTTTACCTCTAAATGGTTATTGATTTTATTGATTTGTTATCACTTCAAAACTGCACTTTAATAACATATTCTGATTTAGTGTAAATGGAATCATGGATTTTTTTTAACGACATTCTGTTTTCTTAATTTTTACTTCTAAACTGACTATTATAATATATTTTTAAATTTACTATGATTACTTGCTCTCGTAATAAATCCATAGCCAGCCCATTAGGTATATTTATTCATAATTATTAACAAATATTATCGTGGAAATATTATACATGTGCAACTGAATCACATTTGATTAAATGGAGTATTCCTTCTTTGTTGTCACGTCCGAGTCTATGCGCAATCTTGTTAAACTTGACCATTTACGCTCCCACCTCAAGACAATATCACATTTTGAATTTATTAATTACATGTGAGACGTTCTTCTTAAAATAAACTTATCACTATCAGTATAAAGACAGGAAATGGCATTTGACCAACCTTTTTCTTGCAGAAAATGCTAAAAATCTGTGTGTATGGCACGTGAACTGACCATTATGTTTCTTCGTTCCTTCCCTTGTTGTTTCTCCAGATGGTTCGAGAGGGGTTCCGAGGCGAAAACCTTACACCAGTTACAACCACGCTGTCTTTTAAAACGCAAATGGAAGAGCACATACGAAACTTGCGGGACCTTTGTGTTCTATACGAAATCTACAAATACACGAACGAAGTGCTATTCGCCGACGCGCGGATGCACGAAGACCGACACAGACGGGATGTCTCTTCAACGTCCAACATGGAGAGGTAAAACAAGGCCCCACCAACTCCCGAGTAGAATAGTTTATTGAAATAGTATTTAACAAAATAATTTATTTTCAAAAGAAGAAAACAAAAAAAGAACTTTCACATAAAGTGTCCTCGCCTTTTCTTGGCCCTTTGTACTTATGTATAGGTTTGTTCGTTCGTTTGTTTGTTTCCAACAAGTTGGAATAAAAAATGTGCATGGAACATCATTTTGACGGTATGAAATATTGTAAGGTGATATTCGCCGCATATCGAAGGAACAAAGGGTGCTAAACAACATGTTCTGTATACAAAGATGTTCCGAGTCGTTGCCGGGGTTCGGGCAGTTTTTCTGTGTTCATACTCAAAATATTCAACCTTGTTTGAAGATTAAAACACCCATCATTGTCATTGTTGTAGTGAATTTAAATTATTAACCTGTTCGACTTCAGGTAGGTAGGGAATATTGCAATAATGATTTTGTGTGTTTGTCAAAATGGTGAAAGGAAACTTCAACTGTATAGGGAAACGGTGCTTTCGTGGGCTGGGTGTTGTTTAAGGCCCGGTCACATATCACCGGATAGTGTAAACGGATCCCCGACGGAGGAGAGTAAAATTGTCAATCCGTTCGTCTCCGTTCGTATGCGTTTCTTGTCAGTGATGTCTTGTCAGGCGATGTACGTTGTTCTATACGGCGGAATGTTTTGCGCATGAAGCAATGGAGACGACTTTCACCACCGGATAATTTGATTTCGCAAATGTTCTATTCGTCGGGCATCTGTTTACACTGTCGGGCGATATGTGACCGGGTCTTTAGGGGTTAATTATAATCACTGAAGCATCCCTGTACCTCAGCTCCTCCTTCTTATAACTACCGTTGAGTTTTAGGTTCGAACCTGGTAGATAGGGTCGCTCGGTATTCAGCCACACACCTTGAGGTAATTTATTCCTAAGTGGTAATTAACTTATTCCTAATTTATTATATTATTCAATCATTCATTCACAAATCGAGCATCAACTCAAACCTGTTGCTAGAGTCGCTAATATGCTATTGTATAAGGAGTACAATATTGATTTGATAATCGGCAAACATGCTCCAACCGATATGTATTTCCCTGCTGTGTTTTACAATATACCGTCAACTTTTCTTGCCTTCGTAACTTATTCGATTATCGAGGAACTTTCTCCTTGCGTTTATTTTTAACGTGTTAGTTTGTTATATACCAAAGACGTTAATCTTGTCAGTTGTAGATTTAAGTAGAAATGAAAGGTTGTCATGATGCAAAGTTCATCAAACATCACTCAACTTACGGGCATTTGAATCGCCTATTATGGGATTTCGTGTATTTTCAAGTATAATGTATTCTGTGATGCTTTGAAGTATGTGCTGAAAATTGGACATGCGTTTGCAAACGGGCTGGCCCGTGCGATCATGAGCAAATTGATGTGTAAAATGTATTATGTCGAATTTTAAAGCTCTGCTCTGTTTGAATTCGTATTTAAGTTGTTAATTATAGTTGATTGCATACTTGTATGTTTGTCTTGACAAATGTAGAATGAATACACGCTTTTATTGTCAAACCTACGCTTCAATCTATGCACTATGCCGAACGTCAGTGCCCTCTATGTACGGAACAAAGTTATGTCTATTTATTATACTTAAATGTGCTCTGGAATTAACTGGTAGGGGCTTGGCCCAAGAAACCCCGGTTGGGTGTTAATGGAAAATGCGTGTTATACCAACACCAAGGTCTTCAATGGGTTAAATCCACCTCTTAATTTCAGAGCATTCTGTGTTACTTCGCTGCGTTCCGTAGATATCATGTCATTGAGGGTCAATAATCAAATTTAAGTCCATATTTTGTTTTACTACGAATTATAACTTAACGCTTGCTTCCCTTTAAGTTAAGACAATATTATAGACGTCACCGTATCATTGTGTGCCAAATATTGTCATTTAATAATTGTCAACGTGAAGAATTGGTACAACATAACTCGTAAAAAGACAACAAATTATCGATTATCGTCAGAATATCTGCCTTATCTGGCCACCCTTTTAAACAAAAATTAGTCAAAAGTGTATCCATAAAATCAAAAATGTATATTAAAACATTCTGTTAAACTTGAGGTTATAATCTGAATTAACAGAATGATAGGTGATGAAGAATAACTTTTCTGCTAAAATGATCTTATTCAAAAGCTGTATTCAAAATTCCTTAATTTAGATTGTAATTTATTTTTCTACGGAATGGCATCCTACTTATCACACTTAACAGTGTAAATGCAATGTTTGTTAAGCAGTGGTAGTATGATTATAATTTGTACAAAAAGATTCATTATGCAAATTAATGGTTCAGGATAATTATGCGCTTGTATTCATCCTGTATACTGTACTTAACTGCTACTTGACGATTTCATCGTTTTTAAATTATAAATTATATTGTCCTTTTTAATCTTGTATAAATTATGAAGACATGTATAAAGATATATATGTTTGTGTGAATGCGTGAGTGTGAGCGTGTGACTGATTTTGAACGAAAGTATGCATGGCTGTATGTGTGTGTGCATCTGTGTGATTGCGTAATTTATATATGTCAAGTCACGACCAGTTACACCGCAATGCGCTAAGTAACAGGATTTATCAGAAAATAACTATTCTATATTTGATATATTATGACGATGAGTTTTAAATGTGACTTAAATTCATACTCCTCTTATTTTTGTGTCAGAGAAGTGATGTTTATGTCTAGAGGTGTATACAGTAAGTGTCTCATGGTTTTTATACTGTCCTATAAAAGTCATTGAGAATATTATGTTTTTGAATGTAATTTATTGACCAAGTACTGAGACGAAGACGACTGAAGACTTTTACTGTGTTATCTCAAATATTATTTATGAACAACAAAGTACTATTTATTAAGTTATTTTTGACATTCCTATATGTCCGTGTACTTAAAACGATAGAAAACATCTTTGCATCTTCATTCCACGGAGTGAGGATGTTTAAAAAAAAACATTAAAAAAAACAAAAGAATAAATATATAAAAAACTTACATAAATTGTGTCAAATGTATTCTTTTTAATAAGATGATTTGCCTGCCTCTGAAAGTTGATTGGATTGTGTGAAAGTGAATGTGTGTGAAATAAAGATGCTATAATTAGTGTGTGACCATCTCTCACTCACTCCCTGATAGTGTAAATGAATGAACATAAATGTAAATGTGTGTTAAAACTGTGCGTGCGTATGTATGTGTGTGAGTATGTATGCATGTGTGTGCGTTTGTGTATGTGCGTGAAAGCGAGTGTATATGTATGTGTGTGTGTGTGTGTGCGTTTGTATGTGCATAATAATCCATTGTATATAAATGTGTTCTCCTATCTGCTGTGTGAATGTGATTATGATCAGACAAAATAACAATATTGCCCAACTGCACAACAATTATGATAAAATACTTAACTAATACAATTAGGGTGGGGTTAATGTGTAACATATTCCAAATCAAATTTATAAATAAAATAAAGAGTAACAGATTTGCCCAGAGGACCACATCGAAAAGCTCAGTAGTCACCTAGAATTGTGTCAGTTTTGCGCATATATTAAATTAAAACGAATCTTTAATGGTTTTGCATTTTATGGTAATGCAATTTATGGATGTTATATACTTCAATATTCAAGGGATAGTTGAGTTTTGGTCAAACTTAACTTTAGTAAACAAAACCTGCACTATTACGGTACAAACTAATAGTTATAACTCCACCATGCTCGAAATGTATACACAATTACAAACGACTAAGTAAAAACCCTGTTATCATTTTTAAAAAAGAGCCGTTACAAATCAAGAGGGCGCTCTCTACAAACTCATTGGTTTTTGCAATTTTTCATACAAAATTGTTTAAAATAATGATTAAATAGAGATATCATCAACAACTATTTAAAAACCTATTTTGATCCTTTTCAAGCATTTTAAAATTTGTTTCTAAAAAGTAAAAATGTCCCTCGGCCGGTAGACTTATGAATAAAATATCTATGAGAGCATTTGAAAGGGAATGATTCTCATTTTACATGTTTTATTCAATTCAAATGGAATTAAAACCAACCAATTTAGTGTCAAGGGGCATTTCGGGAATTACCAATACTCAAGTTTACCTTTAATCTATAAGCTTACTAGAAATATTATAACACTTAGCAGGATTTAAATGTTCCTGCTTCATTAACAAAAAGTTATACTCGTGCAAACAATCTTGCAATATTTTGTTATTTAGTATATCACACTTCCGGTAAAAATCGTAAGTATAAAAAAAGGTAACATGGCTCATGCTTTTCGAATTACCGCTTGAATCACCATGAAGCTAATTAGAACATTATATACGTCACCATACTGACGGGCATACAGACAAAATTAAGCAACGCTGGGGGAGGGAGTGGGGGAGGGGCGCTTCTATCCTCTTCCCAAATAAAGTATAATATACCATGAGTTTGCTTAACAATCCCATCCCGTGACAATTGCCCGAATATGAAGTGATAGCAATATTTTCCGTATATGATAAGACGACAATAAAGTCTAAACTGGTTTTTTTTGGGGGGGGAGGGGGGGGGGGGAGGGGGGGCGGCCCCCTTAGCGCCTCCATCTCGTACGCCGCGTGCCATGTGTAACGCGTGTCGTGTGTGTACCCCCACAGGGCGAGAAGAAAGGTCTGGAAATCGTCACAGTACCGGTTATATTGCTTGATCGGAAACAGATATACACGAGCAAGTTAGTAATTAGTATATGAACAAGGAATAAACATATTGAAGTAACTATACTACATTTATAATGATAATGATATGACACGAATCGTCATTTTACACATCAGCTTCAGCCAGATTGTAATTTAAATCATTTTAATTCATGGTAGACACACTTTAATTTGCGATGGCAATATAGTTTCATACATAGTATGGCTGTGAAGAAGAAGGGTTTACGCTTATAAACAACAGCCCCCCCCCCCCAAAAAAAAAAAAAAAAGTAGCCAAAAGTATATTAACATGGATATTGTAATGCAATATTCGGCACTCCACTAAGTAACAACTAATGAACTTTATAATAACAGTTGAATAAAGACAATACGTCGACCAAAGGTGGCTCTGCCGATGTTGGAAATTTGTTATGTGTGGTTAGACTGATCGTGATATAGGGCACTGGCGTAGACATGTCATTGATACCCATTCAACTGGGGGGGGGGGGGGGGGGGATGATCTCTTCATTCATCCCCCCTGACATGCCTGATGAATAGTTAAGTCGCTACGCCCGTGATATATGGTCTCTCTCTTTAGAGGTTGTCTGGTTCAAGTTCCTCCTGATAGACCTCGCTTCAGGTTCTTGCTTGTCCTAGCATCCATGTAACTTTTGACTGGAACTTATCATGCACTTGTAAAAAGCTTTAGTCTAATCGGACCGATATCTAGTCAAATCGGACCGATATCTAGTTAAATCGGACCGATCTAGTCAAGTCTGACAGATATTTAGTCAAATCGGACTGATATCTAGTCAAATTGGACTGATATTTAGTTAAATCTGATTGATATTTAGTCAAGTTTGACAGATATCTAGTCAAATCTGACTGATATCTAGTCAAAGTTGACTTAGTCTTTTGACAAGCCTGTCTCGTCTGAACTGAGTTGAATGCAAGGAACGACTGGACTGCGCGACTACAATGCACACTCTCTTGGCGAGACATCGCGCGGGAATTCATCATGTTGCCAGATAGCCTCCATCAGGCGTTCAGTCGTTCCTGATCTTGCATGCAGCGCAGCCATTGCTTGCTTGAGACACGAAGCCTTGTTAAAGGCTAAAGTTGACTAGGCAAAAGTGTCAGCTAGGTGCAACTATATGTTACCAGTCAATATACGACTCAATCAATCTAGTCATGGTCATTTGACTAGACAACTAGATAATACGTTCGTACTGATAATTTAGTCAATTTATGGTTAGGCGAAAGTGAAGACGTCTGCATGGAGAATAACAAATGTAAGCGGAATTATCTAAAGACGGTTTTTTTTTTATTGGCATGCGTTTTATCCCAAGATCATAAATATTCTCAATTCAATGGTGAACTGTGAACTGGTGTTAATATAAAGCTACAAGACTCTCATTTTGTGGCTACGCGCATTGATACTGATAGTCAAACTTTGCTTCATTATACGGATTGTTCAAGCCTCCATTAATTAAGCCTTTGTTATCTGACAAAATGTGAAATCCTTTGTACTAATTATTATTAAGGTCATCAGAAGAAAAAATTGAATCAACATTAGTTAGCCAAATGAATGATTACGTAATACGTTTTACACGTTTTTTTTAAAGACACGTGCACAGAGCGTATAATTATTGTCATAATACAAACTGGTACAACATGGATTTGGTGATGGCGAACAATATACCTCAGGATTTACGAACCCAGTTAAAACGATGTAAAATGACGCGCGAGCCTGGTGTCTCTTCTTCGAAGGGACTACAAACAAGTTTAGTTTTAAAATCATCTATTCCCGTTTTACCATTTTCTGAGCATGATGAACAATTGCCTTGACAATGGAGGAGGTGGCTCACTTCATTTATTTTGGGCAATTTGTGGCAGCATATCTTTATTCTCCCTGGACTGATGTTGTATCTTAAAACGACTCTGAAATACAGATTGTACGCAAGAGTAGCCGTGATAATAGGCCTATCCTTGGGTATCGGACTCCACTCCTCCATTATTTTGCCGTTATTAATTCTGTTGTCGTTCAAATTTCAAAGGGTTTTGCGTATTATAGTAACCCCATGCCCCCGCAACTATGCTACTTCTTCGGCCTCAGCATATACATTTAAATGTTTTGTAGGATCCAGGGGCGTTGCTACGGGGGACTGGGAGCCACGCCCTACCCCCCTCCCTCCCCCCTCGGTGCCCCTGACAACAAGTATACTTACCGGGGAAAGCTGGACTAAGGGAATCGGAAAATCCTGCCATTCTTGAACGGATGTTTTATCATCTTCAGGCACATACAAAATGGTGAAAACCTCTTTTCTCTTTGTTTTCTTTTTGTTTGTGCCCGCATGAAAATACACGACCCCCTGTTGCCCCCACTAGAAAATCCTAGCTACGCCACTGGTAAGAACTCCTAAACTGTGTCCTATACAGAGTAAATGTCCCTCTTAGCGTGTTCAGAAAATATATTACGTCCCCCTATTCTGCTTTTGTTTTGTCTGGAAAGTTTATACTGATAATTGCTAAAAGGGTTGTATAGTTTATTTGTCAAAGAATACAAACCCATCTTTTTTTAGGGGGCTCGTCAATAATTATATTAACATGCTGCAAAGAAAAATATAACAGGTTTCAAACGCCCACAAGATAGTGGGTGGAATGCCCTCCATCCAAAGGCGCATGTGGCACGGGGGAGGGAGGGAGGGAAAGGGAGAGGGGGGGGGGGGGGTGTGGTGAAGCCCCTCTGGGAGTTTAGAAAATGTTGCTCTTCGGGCAAAAGTCATCCTGAATACTCGGGCGAAAGACCTCCGCTCCCCGGCCAAAAAACAAAATGCAGTCAAATACAAAATCAAAATAGTTTATCGAATACGCCCATGCGTCCGCTGCCAGGGGACCGCCAACAGAAAACACTGGTTTGGTTTTGTTGACAAGTTGTGAGGATTGGGTTAATGTTTCCCGTTCATCTATATGACAATGCTTACTCCTCTTTATCTTCATTCTGTGATGGCGCAGTCAGCAGATACACTGATGTACAATACTTAGACAGAATAATGTGAGTTTGCCTTGCCTTTTTTTTAGAGAGTGCATAACATTATGATCATATTGATCCTTCCTAGCCAGTTAATGCTGCATGGAAGAAACTCTAACGGCGGCAGCAACAACGACGACGACGACGACGACATCAAACCAGTTTAAACTTAGCAACTAAAATAATATCTATTCAATTCCCTTGCAAGTTGCATTAGAGTTGTACATGTAGCTGCGTGGGAACCCCCCCCCCCCCCAAAAAAAAAAACAAAACAAAAAAACAAAACAAAACAAAAACAAAACAAGCAAAAAAAACACAACAACAACAAACAAACAAACAAACAAACAAACAAACAAACAAACAAACAAACAAACAAACAAACAAACAAACAAAAACAATAAAACAAGCTTAATGGGAAAATTGAGGAATACATAGATTGTGCCCTCCCACACATACAATGATTCTGACCATGGCACACCACTGCCATGCATCCCTAAACTGTATCTTACTTGAATTCCTTCTTACCTTAAAGTCAAAATGTTCTCATTGAACAATCGTCAACGACAGAGTTATAAGTTATCTGCTGACGTAGATCGGCAGACGTACGTATCGACTAGATTTAAGACAATACTCATATCATTAAAAGTAAAACTCCTTTTGATTATATAATAGGAGGTCTTATTATTTTATAAGGGCGTGCATCATATACTGTAGTTATTACAATTGTACCCTCACTTCATAATTCGAATACACGTGATTATATACATAATCATGCCGTAATTATTTCCCTTGATCGCAAGGTTTTGTTTTACTGGATTCGACTGATTTCTTCCATTATATTGTAATACCCATGGTTCAAACAAACAAACTGTAAATAACTGGATAAAATCGAGCATAAACAAAACAAATACAGTAGATAAAATACCAACACCACTTTTTGCAATAGAGAAGGTCAATGGGTATATTTTGATACAATCAAAATACATGATGCTATTGTATAAATTGTCAGTAACATTCGCAATGAATAGATGAATAATACTCTAAAAGACTTAAAGAGGTGAACGAATAGAAACAAACGAAATGTGGATCTTCCCATAATAAACATCACTCGTTCACATCACGCTTTACGATGTCGATAAACACTATGCAGCCGTTGGCCGAAAGGGGGCGTTATTCCCTTTCGGCAACCGAGTGACATGGACGTCGTAGGTCTATAATGTCCGGTGGGCAAAACTGTAAGCTAGCCCATGGAAATATGTGACCACCCATACTTATAAAACCCTTCTAGCTTAGTTCCATTCCACGTCTATTATTGAATGATAGGGCTTAGTAAGCAACACGAGGTTTACTTAGTCACTAGCGATATATGGTCATATGGGTAAATATGTATAATGATTAAAGGTGCAACTGTAAAGTGTCAGATATTGCCCCAAATTACATTTGAGACATCAATCCTATACCAAAATCATTGCAAGATATGTCCGAATGATGTGTGAAAGTTTCAATGAAAAAGAACACTGCTTTCCTGGTTAAAAAGCGAAAATTTGCGTCAGCTTTTTACAACGAATTACTGTATAACGTGTATGAGGTTTAATGACCGTTCATTAACGCTTTTGAGCTGAATGATTATCAATGATAGATATCATTATACTAAAGGGGCATTTAAAAAAAATCTAACCCTATTTTATTCTTCTCTTACCATAAGCCAAACAACACGGTAGAAGAGAAATGCGGAAGCTCCAAGTAATTTTCGTGGAGGTAGACACTTTACTGGTTTCACTTTAATGGGTATATTTTGATACAATCAAAACACATGATCCTATTGTTTACATTGTCAGTAACATTAGCAATGAATATAAAAAATAATACACTAAAAGACCTAAAGAGATGAACGATTAAAACCAAATAAATGTGGATCTTCCCATAATAAACTATACACATCACGCTTACGATGTCGATAAACACTATTCAGCCGTTTACCGACAGGGGGCGTTATTCCCTTACGGCAACCGAGTGACATGGACGTCGTATGGGCCTGCTTGCTAGTGTCATGACATCCCTGTAATGTGGGCTGTGACCAAGTGTCTGAGTTAGAGGAGACAATCATGAACTTTGTCAATAAAATGCCCATATCGTTGCATGCATGACTTCTTAATCAATTAATACAAGGTCGTTATTACTCTTCTTCAATTCCTAATATTTCACTGGAAAGCTAGGATTAAGAGAATTTAACAAAAATGAAATTAAGACTTCCTCATCGTTTTGTGGAAACGTGTCATATAGTTGCGTGATCTGTTACTCACACGAATTCATATTGCTCATGTCACAACCGTGAAATATATAGATATAGATTAATTATGTATACGTATAAGCATGTGAAATTAGTAGGAAATCAGCCGAAGATATCAACATAAAGGCGCATAAAACCCTCAGTATTTCATAACCACATTCTTAACATTATTATAAAAACATACCATACATAGACACAATTCCACTGTTTGCTCCCACATCTGCAAAACAAAGAGCGAACAAAATATACTATGCATCGCAAACAAAAAGATTCTAATTAGAACTTAACTCCAAGTTGGACCTAACAATTATGGAAAGCCATTTGTAGCCTTGGAATAAAACATATTCAAAGGCAAACAAATACAAGTATTTGAAACTTCCAACAAAAATGTATATTTAATTACTTCAAGGCTCCTTCATAATAACAAATATTACTGATTTCAATCAAAATGTATGTCTTTTAAAATCACTTAA
This sequence comes from Echinarachnius parma, assembly GCA_037951105.1. Classification (NCBI taxonomy): domain Eukaryota; kingdom Metazoa; phylum Echinodermata; class Echinoidea; order Clypeasteroida; family Echinarachniidae; genus Echinarachnius; species Echinarachnius parma. The sequence goes on along the minus strand of JBAMJV010010462.1, from coordinate 127,037 downwards.
AATCTCCCATCTCTGCCGACAAATGCTCCGTCATTTATCTGAAATGTTTTCTGACAAGCAACGTACTAACGAAAATATGTAAGTGTTTTTCAAAATATGCAACGTGGGGTGGGGTGGGGTGGGGTGGGGTGGGGTGGAATGGGGGTGGGGATGGCTCCGCTCATTTCCTCTGCGGAACAACATTTAAGGGATCAATTAACTATATTGACGTATGTAAGAACAGACGAAGGGTTGATAAAATATGTATTTCAGTCATCCACTGAGTGATGTGTGAAAATTCCAATTTAAATTAATTGAATGAAAATGCACAGTGATATTTGTTAATTCATTGCCATAAGTTTGAACACAGTTTAAATGATCCCCGGTTTTGTTTTCATTAAATCATAAATATCTCAGAGAAAATGTGAAAACCAAAGATGGTTTATTGTACTTCTATAATATAAGTACGAAGAAAACAAGCAACATTAAAGAACCACTACCGTGCGTCCCAAAAAAACTATACACTTTTGAAATGGCTGCCGAACACAAAATATATGATTCTGGGGGGAAAGTTTTATATGTATGGAAAGCTCATAAACTCAACTTTCATATGACACCAAAAAGTCCGAAAATAATTCATGCTTGGGTGAGCACTGCTCACTTTTGTAAAGGGTATGAAAATTAGGTTGCGCAGGAATTAGCCTTCCAATTTGTGAGAGGTAAATCCTTTGGAGCTTACGGAATACGTGCCTTCGCAGTTGTTGCGATTGCAAGATCACGTGACAAAATTCTAGTACACCCGGATCGCGAAACTACGTAGCAGCCGACGCTTTGTGTATAATGTCAATGGACCGTTTACTTCCTGGCATGACACCCGAAACTAAATGAAGATATTTATTCATGAATATCAACTCTATAACACTGTCATTGCCTAACATATATCGAGAACACTATACATTTTCAGATTATTCAAGAAATACGATAGTTTGTTTAAAATTCAAGGATACAACACGAGTTTGATTGACAAAATTGACTCCTTTCTTCTTGCATGCATGCCTGCTGCGCCGTACATTGCACGCAAACGTATGCTGGTTTCGTGTTTCGTATAACTGCAGAACGAAATCAAGAACCCGATCAAACCCACATTTAACTACTAAGTATTCATTTCTGACAAACTTCATATGATTTCCACCTAGTATGGAATATCTAAAATACATTTCAATGCTTTTCCATACAAAGACAAGTCTTACCCTTCATTTGAGACTGTGTTTGTTGGCTTGTTGCACGGTTGTTGCAGTTTCCCGAGCGAAACATGTACGCACAATGCATATTCGCATACAGTGCTTGAAATGCATGCAGCTTGATTGCATGCAATGCAGTGCGCCGCCAGCCGTGTGATTATAAGTGGCATTCGAGTTTCGAAATATGTTCATTAAAATTCAGTTTGTTGCATTACAATGTGACAGAAATGATCGAATTTGTTGGAAATGTTAGACAGATGTTGTTCTCTTTGCATAATTAGCACTGAAAGTGTCATGAAATTAATATTCATGAATAAATATCTTCATTTAGTTTCGGGTGTCATGCCAGGAAGTAAAGGGTCCATTGACATTATACACAACGCGTCGGCTGCTATGTCGTTTAGCGATCCGGGTGTACTAGAATTTTGTCACGTGATCTTGCAATCGCAACAACTGCGAAGGCACGTATTGAGGATGATATGACCAATTTATGATCAATTGTGATGAGTTTGGGTTTGCTGAGTGAAATTTGTGGTTTATGGGATTAACATTTTATGCATGAGTGAACAGGAATTGCATTTATTATTGTATCATTGTAACTTTCCCTGGTAGACTCAGTGGTGTGTTCATGGGAGTCAGGATGGGGTAATGGTACATGGTGCAGGGGAGGTGAAATGTAGGGTAGGACTTTGTTGGGTAGATGGGATAAGGGTCTAGAGGACATGTATGCCCCCCCCCCCCCCCCCTCTCTCTCTTTCTCTCTCTCTCTTCCTGGGTGTGCTTGTGCATATCTCGACAATTCATATTCGTTGGTCTCCACTCCAAAATATCCAGACCACCTTCCCTTATCCCGAATTCTACCTACATTTCCCAAATTGGACTGGTTGCTATTATCCATTGACACCTGAAATCAATCACAATCTATCAGTCAATCAATCAATACCGTGAATTAGACAATCAACATTCAGCTATCAATCACTTAATCAACAATGTATCAGTCAATCGGTACATGTACATGTACCATCCCCATCACCCCATCCTGACTCCCATGAACACACCACTGAGACTACCAGGGAAAGTTACAATGCTACAATAAAAAAATGCAATTCCTGTTCACTCATGCATAAAAGTTTGGTTTAATAAACCGTAAAATTCACTCAGCAAACCCAAACTGATCGCAATTGATCATGAATTTATCATATCACCCTCAATTACCTCTCACACATTGGAAGGCTAATTCCTGCGCAACCTAATTGTCATACCCTTTACAAAAGTGAGCAGTGCTCACCCAAGCATGAATTATTTTCGGACTTTTTGGTGTCATATGAAAGTTGAGTCCATAAGCTATCCATACATATAAACCTTTTCCCCCAGAATTATATATTCTTTATTCGGCAGCCATTTCAAAAGTGTATAGTTTTCAAAGGATTTACCTCTCACAAATTGGAAGGCTAATTCCTGCGCAACCTAATTTTCATACCCTTTACAAAAGTGAGCAGTGCTCACCCAAGCATGAATTATTTTCGGACTTTTTGGTGTCATATGAAAGTTGAGTTTATGAGCTTTCCATACATATAAAATTTTCCCCCCAGAATCATATATTTTTTATTCGGCAGCCATTTCAAAAGTGTATAGTTTTTTTTGGGACGCACGGTATAGATACAAGTGAGTTTGGTAGATTGAGGCAAAGTTACTAGATCCCTTTAATTGTTGTATTATGATCCATTATGCATGAATAATCAACATTTAGTTCAGAGTTGAGCGATTGAACATCTCTAATTACAAAAAATGTTCCATAACTTTATTGTCGTAAATTTTGTCTTTGTGAACCTTAATATGAATTTCGATTTTGTAATCATAAATATTGTTATTAGTATGATTGTTTTTGCTTGAAGCGATTACATTATATACATGATTATTTCTTCGTAGATATTATTATTAGTATGATTTTATTAGTATGATTATTATATTGAGCATTTTCGTTATTCATGGCATCGTTGATATCGCTTTATGCATAATCGAAATGAGAGGCAGGAGGATTATACGGGACAAGGAACTTTACGTGGCACTCTTTACCAAATTGAAGAGCGCCAGCTATCAAGTAATTCGGGACATTGGAGATCCCCGCGTTAAAGTGAAACCAATGATCCAGGTAAAGTGTCTAACTCCACGAAAAGTACTTGGAGCTTCCACATTTCTCTTCTACCGTGTTGTTTGGCTTATGGTAAGAGAAGAATAAAATAGGGTTAGATTTTTTTAAATGCCCCTTTAGTATGACGATATCTATCATTGATAATCATTCAGCTCAAGAGCCTTAATGAACGGTCATAAACCCCATACACATTATACAGTAATTCGTTGTAAAAGCTGACGCAAATGTTCGCTTTTTTAACCAGGAAATCAGTGTTCTTTTTCAATGAAACTTTCACACCTCATTCGGACATATCCTACAATGATTTTGGTATAGGATTGAAGTCTCTAATGTAATTTTGGGCAATATCTGACACTTTACAGGTGCACCTTAATCACATCGATATAAAAATATTTTAATATCGATGACTAATCACTGAGATATGCATGCATGTCGATCGAGTGATTTAATTGCAATAACGTTGGGTAAAAGTGAAAAGGGGAATAAGTCGATCTTTTGATAAATTTAGTTCTGCATACTATACATCTTGTATAGGCCGGAGCCTTCTCTATGTGATCTCAAATTCTCAGATAATAATGATATATTTTTTGTTTCATTTTGGAAATATTTATAAAACAAACAAAAAGAAGAAGAAGCTATGTTGGGTTATTAAAAGGCTCCCGGGCCAACTTTGAACATGATTATCTCAAAAGTACAAACTGTGACTTAACGCCCTTCTCTTTCTCAACCGAAGATAAGCTGACAATGTATTCCTTTTCAGTATTATTTCAAACATTGGGAAATGAGCCAAGAAAATAAGGTTTCCCGGAATTCAAACCCGAGACCTCCAGATTGCTGGATCTATGCTCTACCAACTGAGCTAGAAAAAGCACGTGTGATGGTGTTCGTAATGGTCAGAAATTATTATAAACCCGACACAAGCACCGCGGAAAAGAAATAAAGATAAACTTGAAAATTACATATGATTTTTTTTTTTTTTTTTTTGGGGGGGGGGGGGGGGGGAGGGGGCAGGGGCACATGAGGGCGCGGGGGGGGGGGGGGGGGGCACATGCTCCCCAAATAAACAAATAAACTGACTCGGTCATTATACATAAATGTACATTTATGATCTCATGGTAAATAGTATTACGTATTTTCTTCTTATCTTCTTTATACTTCAGCAGCTTCGATCGCAAATATCTCAACTTGACAAAATCGGAAATATTGCCTTTTGCGTCTTAAATTTTCATTTACATGCATGTGCACTGACTAAGTCTAAACCGAACTGTACTATGGACAAGTTAAGTGGCTTAGAATCAATATTATTACGTTGACTCTTGATAAAGTGTTGTAAAATAACAATGCCGTCAAATACGTGATATAATCCTCTGCAATATATTCAAGCATATTTCTTCACAGAAAAGCAAGGGGTTTTCTCAGTTTGCGCAGAAAAGGAAGGGTTTTTTTGTTATCAAATTAATGTTCCTTCGCAGAATAAGAGCGATGGGTTAATTTTCTCTTTCATGGTTTTGTTAAAAAGAACTTAGAAATATTCACCCAAAAGTATACTTTCGAGGAAAATCTATGAGTCTTCCTTTCCACGTGTTGTTTACTTTACAACATCTTAAAACAGGCCAACAACTAAGAATATTTCCCCCAAATTCCTTCATGAAAATCAAAGGGTTTCTTGTTTAAAACAAGTCCACAAAATATTGTCCCAAACGCATACCTTCACAAAAAAAGCAATGGGTTATCTTAGTTCACACTATGGTATTTCCTATACATGTAGAAGTTTATGATACGAAATAATATTGCCCCTGAATATTCCTTCGCAGAAAAGAGATTAAAGGGATCTAGTAACTTGTTGACATGTGTAAAAAGTGATGAATGGTTGATACAATGTATATTGTTGTTATATGATTGACTTTGTACACGGTTACGACTATCCTGTGGATAGTATAACATCTGAATACTTCAATCGTAAATATCTTTTTAACGAAAGGAAAATTTGAAAAACCGAAACCTGTCTCATGCTTGTACGAATACAACACGGTATGGGGGAACCGCTAGAATTCCAATTGGAATTTGAGGACTTGGACAATGTAACTAATTCCTTTAATGCCCGCCTTTTTAACGCTTTGGATATTTTATATTTCAATATAGGCATACAAAATTCCTTCGCAGAAAAGCTGTTTGTTCTTTTATTTGTTAACGTATTAGTATCAGGAATAGTAATAGTATAAGTAGTAATAATAAATAGGTAAAAAGGGACAACACAGTTTTGTATATGTATATGTATATGTTTTGGTATAGTGTTTGATCTTAAATAGATGTACAACACTTTGCAAAGGGTTGTGTAATTCATAAACAATACAATTAATCACCAACACTTACAGAACCATAGGGATTCATGGTTCCGTATGCCCCAATTGTTGTTGTTGTTGGGGGGGGGGGGGGGGGGTAATAATACAGGCCACCCCCACCTCAAATATTGGGGGGATATAATCCCCAACCCACCGCGATCGACAGTAGAAGTATATAGCTTATTAGTAGTAGTATACTCTCCACCTCCCCCCCCCCCCCACCCCCCTTCTCTCACTTTCTCTCTCTTTCTCAAAATCCCCACGCAGTTGTGGTCATCGAAGATTTTTACATAATGAAATATTAGCTATAATTCCGTTCTTTCGAAACAATTACATATACTAGTAATACTCAGCAGCTTCAGAAAGGAGAAACTAATGACAAATTTTTATTTTTAATTGTCGGTCCTTTCTACCGTGTCTATTTCTGTTTCGGCTATACAGGATGTATGTCCTTCGTTATTATCTTGATATTCGGTTTTAATGTTTTAATGAAACTTTCACGTACATGTTATATTATTTCATCATCATCATCACCACCATCATCATATTTTGTTTAAATTTGTATTTGATCATTTATTTGTATTTGATACTTGCTCAAATACTATAGTTCCCACCGTGTATCCTTTATAATGTGTATGGCCATCGAGAACTTAATTCATTTTAATATTGTGCTCCAATCATTTTATTCGTGTACAATATCTTCCTATCTATTTGATTATCTTTATTAAGTGTTTAGTATGTAATATTTTGTATATGTATTTATATATACGTTTGATTTGTGTAAATAGATACATGAATATAACGCTATAGTAATAATATGTCTTGATGTTTATCCACAATGATGGCAGGGGGGGGGGGGGGGCTACGACAAAGATTAATTCAAATAATGTGTTGGTTCATCTGTCTTATTCATTGCAGTAAAAAAAGGGATTTGCCTCGACAGGATTTAATATCCTTTGCAGATCCCCACGTCCACTGTAATACCACACAAAATGTATAATTTATATCTATATATGTATGTAATTTGTTGAAATTTGTATTTTGTTTTTAGAGATATGAAATAAAATTTGAAAGTAAAAATAGTGTTAGTGGTAGTGTTAGTGGTATTGGTTGTGGTAGTGGTAGTGGTAGTGGTAGTGGTAGTGGTAGTGGTAGTGGTAGTGGTAGTGGTAGTATTAGTATTAGTAGTAGTAGTAGTAGTAGTAGTAGTAGTAGTAGTAGTAGTAGTAGTAGTAGTAGTGGTAGTAGTAGTAGTAGTAGTAGTAGTAGCAGCAGCAGCAGCAGCAGCAGCAGCAGCAGCAGCAGCAGCAGCAGCAGCAGCAGCAGCAGCAGCAGCAGCAGCAGCAGCAGCAGCAGCAGTAGCAGTATTAGTAGTAGCAGCAGCAGCAGCAGCAGCAGCAGCAGCAGCAGCAGCAGCAGCAGCAGCAGCAGTAGTAGCAGTAGTAGTAGTAGTAGTAGTAGTAGTAGTAGAAGTAGTAGTAGTAGTAGTAGTAGTAGTAGTAGTAGTAGTAGTAGAAGTAGTAGTAGTAGTAGTAGTAGTAGTAGTAGTAGTAGTAGTGGTAGTAGTAGTAGTAGTAGTAGTAGTAGTAGTAGTAGTAGTAGTAGTAGTAGTAGTAGTAGTAGTAGTAGTAGTAGTAGCAGTAGTAGTAGTAGTAGTAGTAGTAGTTACAGTCCGTTATTCCGAAGGTTCGTTATTCCGAAGGTTCAGTTATTCCGAAGGTTCGTTATTCCGAAGGTTCGTTATTCCGAAGGTTCGTTATTCCGAAGGTTCGTTATTCCGAAGGTTCGTTATTCCGAAGGTTCGTTGATCCGAAAATAAAATCGGGTTCGTTATTCCGAAGGTTCGTTATTCCGAAGGTTCGTTATTCCGAAGGTTCGTTATTCCGAAGGTTCGTTATTCCGAAGGTTCGTTATTCCGAAGGTTCGTTGATCCGAAAATAAAATCGGGTTCGTTATTCCGAAGGTTCGTTAGTCCTAAAATTAAATAGGGTTCGTTAATCCGAAAATTAAATAAATACGACGTAGAAAAGAATTGAGTTGATTTGATTTTGAGCAGTGTGGAATTGGAAAAGGGGGTCAATCTTACTCTAATTGCCGTGGCTGCATGGGGGGTGGGGGAGAAGGGGAGGGGGGCAAAGAGTGGCTTTACAATTCTAGTCAAATTGTATTTTCTTTTTCTTTGTAAAACAGTGCAATAAGAATGAGATATGAGGGAGCGAAGTAACCAAGCCTGAAGGACCGAAGCAACTGAGCGGGGGGAGGGGGGGGGGGGGGGTGGTGTGGGAGGGGGGTGTCCCCCCCCCCCCCCCCCCCCGTTAGGGAGCTTTGGCATTTTTAAAATTGAAACTGTGCAATCTGAGTTTTTACTCTCTTTTCCAATCAAATTAGATAAAAGCCATGATTTAAATTGATTTGGGAGGGGAGCCCATGACACCCCCACCACTACGCCAGTGCACACACACACACACACACACACACAAACACGCACCCTATTTCATTTTCGGATTAACGAACCCTAATTCATTTTCGGACTAACGAACCTTCGGAATAACGAACCCGATTTCATTTTAGGAATAGCGAACCTTCGGAATAACGAACCTTCGGAATAAAGAACCTTCGGAATAACGAACCTTCGGAATAACGAACCGCACCCGTAGTAGTAGTAGTAGTAGTTGTAGTAGTATCAGTTGGTGTTGTAGTAGTATCAGTTGGTGTTGTTGTAATAGTAGTAGTAGTAGTAGTAGTAGTAGTAGTAGTAGTAGTAGTAGTAGTAGTAGTAGTAGTAGTAGTAGTAGTAGTAGTAGTATTAGTAGTAGTAGTAGTAGTAGTAGTAGTAGTAGTAGTAGTAGTAGTAGTAGTAGTAGTAGTAGTAGTAGTAGTAGTAGTAGTAGTAGTAGTAGTAGTAGTAGTAGTAGTAGTAGTAGTAGTAGTAGTAGTAGTAGTAGTAGTAGTAGTAGTAGTAGTAGTAGTAGTAGTAGTAGTAGTAGTAGTAGTAGTAGTAGTAGTAGTAGTAGTCTCTTCCTGTCCTCCCTTTTTCCCCACCTCTTCATCTTTCTTAAAATCCCCACACAATTGTGGTCATCGAAATTGATAACGAAAATACTGTTCACAATTACATATTACTAGTAATAATCTACGGCAGCTAATGACACGTTATTGTTTTCCTTCCATTTTTTTTGTTTTGGCTACACAGGATGTACGTCTATTATTCTTCCTCATTATCTTGACATTCGGTTTTAGTGGTTTTATGAAACTTTCACATAGTAATGCTATCTAATTTCATCATCATCATCATCATGCATGCGCCACCACCACCATCATTACCATCATCAGCTTCATCATCATCAACATCATAAATGCGTTTACACGTTTAAACGTTTAGTAAACGTCTTGACTCTTGGCACTAATTATTATTATTTATTATTCATTATTATTATTCATATTTATTATCATTATTATTATTATTATTATTTATCATCATCATCACCATCATCATCATCATCATCATCATCATCATCATCATCATCATCATCATCATCATCATCATCATCATCATCATCATCATCGTCATCATCGTCATCATCACCATCACCATCAGCATTATCATCATCAACATCATCTTCATCATCATCATCATCACCACTACCATTATCATACTTTTGTATAAATTTGTATTTAATCATTGAATTGTGCTTAAATACTATATTCCCCCTCAGTGATTCCTTATATGGCCATCGACAATTGTAAAACTGTGCTCTATAAGAATCGATTATTATTGTGATCACCATCATCATCATATATCCTTTAAAGGGACTTAGTAACATTGCATTTGGGCCTGAAAAAGAATTACGATTCATTTATTGTCTCTTCCCCCACTCTCTCTTACTCTTTCTCTGCGTTAATCGAACTTTTAACATTACAATTAAATATATGTTTGTACTTCTTTGTTTATGTATCTATATAATATGTGTTGTACCGTATATTATGTTGTAGGGCCTCTGCGAAAACCAGTGCTCCGATCACTGACAGAGCTATCCTACTGAAATAAAAGTTAACGAATAAATAAATAAATTCCCTTCAATCACCTTATTTCGAAATGATTACACATACAAACAACTAGAGTGACTGGGCAAAGTATGAATAATTATCTGCAGCTGTTATAGTTTGGTGTCATAGCGACCTGTCTCCTCCGCCCTTTTTCAAGATCTTTTACACAGGAAGCATATCCTTCCTTATAATAACATATCAAAACCCAAAATGTTGTCATTCGGTTTTAATCATTACATTAGATTTGTCCTGATTCTTGCGTAATTCCGCCCAATGACGTAGCGTAATCGGACTTATTGTGGGGGCCTGCATACTTTGGGGGAGGAGGGGTATACTTTATGTATTTCTTTATTTGTTAAGGATGTTCCCCATATTGGTTTGGGGATATTGTTATTGTCAAATTATTATTATTATTAGTAGTATGTATATATATATATATTTATTTGTATTTATTTATTTATTTATTTATTTATTTATTTATTTATTTATTTATTTTATTTATTTATTTTTTTTTGGGGGGGGGGGGGGGGGTTGATGTACCCCCATGTCCCTCCTCCTTATCTGGATGCCAGTAATACAACCTTATGTCACACATAACATGCATATGTTATGTAATTTTGTTATTGTTTTGTTATGTAATTTTTGTTTTGTCTACTCATTCCAGAGAGTAATAATTTCATTCATTAATTGATTGATTGATTGATTGATTGATTGATTGATTGATTGATTGATTGATTGATTGATTGATTGATTGATTGATTGATTGATTGATTGATGGATGGATGGATTGATTTATACATTCATTTATTCATTCATTTATTCATTCCTTCATTGATTAATTCATTCATTATGAATTAATAGTAGTACTACTACTACTACTACTACTACTACTACTACTACTACTACTACTACTACTACTACTACTACTACTACTACTACTATTACTATTACTATTATTATTAGTAGTAGTAGCTGTAGTAGTAGTAGTAGTAGTAGTAGTAGTAGTAGTAGTAGTAGTAGTAGTAGTAGTAGTAGTAGTAGTAGTAGTAGTAGTAGTAGTAGTAGTAGTAGTAGTAGTAGTAGTAGTAGTAGTAGTAGTAGTAGTAGTAGTAGTAGTAGTAGTAGTAGTAGTAGTAGTAGTAGTAGTAGTAGTAGTAGTAGTAGTAGTAGTAGTAGTCTCTTCCTGTCCTCCCTTTTTCCCCACCTCTTCATCTTACTTAAAATCCCCACACAATTGTGGTCATCGAAATTGATAACGAAATACTGTTCACAATTACATATTACTAGTAATAATCTACGGCAGCTAATGACACGTTATTGTTTTCCTTCCAATTTTTTTGTTTTGGCTACACAGGGTGCACGTCTGTTATTCTTCCTCATTATCTTGACATTCGGTTTTAGTGGTTTTATGAAACTTTCACATAGTAATGCTATCTAATTTCATCATCATCATCATCATGCATGCGCCACCACCACCATCATTACCATCATCAGCTTCATCATCATCAATATCATAAATGCGTTTACACGTTTAAACGTTTAGTAAACGTCTTGACTCTTGGCACTAATTATTATTATTTATTATTCATTATTATTATTCATATTTATTATCATTATTATTATTATTATTATTTATCATCATCATCATCATCATCATCATCATCATCATCATCATCATCATCATCATCACCATCACCATCAGTAGTAGGAGTATAGTATTAGTAGTATAGTAGTAGTAGTAGTAGTAGTAGTAGTAGTAGGAGGAGGAGTAGCAGTAGTTGATGTTGTTGTTGTTGTTGGTGGTGGTGGTGGTGTAGGTGTTGTTGTTGTTGTTGTTGTTGTTGTTGTTGTTGTTGTTGTACACGCCATGATGCCTTTCCCCGTTTCACATCCATTCCGCTCCCTATATACCATATACCTGGCTACGTTACCCCACTGGCCATCGCTTGTTTCTCTATCAGGGTCATTTCTATCTGGGTCTAGTCTATATCTAGGTCTTAAAACTTACTGGTAGGAACTAGATCGGTCGCAAGGACTATCCAGCTTATCAACTTACTGTGGCACACAACCCATTGAGACTGAATGGCCATATTGAATACCAGGATATCAGAACTTGATAAAAATTATGGGAAGAGGGTAATGTCTGAAATACTGAAGTGGCATACACGTGGCTCTATTGTACAGAACATATAATTCGTTAATATATAGGCATCCTGATGTCTATTAATACAGATGGGGGGGGGGGGGGGGGCTTAGGGGGGGGGGGGGCAGAACAAAACTATGATACCAACATGGCTTATTTTACCCATTTATCACGCTTTCATCCTGATCTTTGAGAATCTTACGCCCAGGCCTACAAAAAAAAAAAAAAAAACCGAACAATAGAGGTTTTTATTCATTTTAAATTTATTGATAAGCATGGTACATCGAGTTGAATTGTTTTGCTCATTACGCCATTGATAGATTATGTCATAAAAAGTAAATTTAGGAACATTATTTACGCTATTACAATAATGATGACATGCTATTACACTATTAGAGGATAAATTGGCATTACCCAATGGATGTGGTTATCGATATGCCGTACCATGTGGTACTATACATACCTGATAGAAAGAAAGTCGTAAGATAGTGTTGTGGTTGTAGGGAAAAAGAAGTAACATGATAAAAAAAAAATGATATGATAATGTCACGTCATAATGTTTTCCATTATGTTCAAAAAGTAAAATTACAACAGCTTATCCTCACATTGCATGAAAAAACCCCTATTGTATACAATATTCATGAAGATAAGCGTTCGGGATATACCACTAGTCCGGATGTTTCATTATTATTATTATCCTTCATTGACCGATTTTGCTTTAAAACAAACAAAAAACACTCACGATTTCCCCTTATTCAGCTTCTGTTATTTATACAAGCATCGGAGCCGTATGAGTTTGGGCTTTTGGCCAACTCAGTTTCCATGGTTTCAGGCTGTAATGCGCTCTGATGGGACAATTTGTGGGCAGGTTTTTGGGGTGTGCCGTGAGTTCATTTATGTTTAGATATCTTTTCAAGGAATGTACGGCATATTAATTTAAGTTTATTGATATTATGTAAACGTATGTTTATGTTGCTATGTTTTGTTTTGTGTTTGCGCTAACATGGATTTATGAGTATGTTTATGGGATTTAGTGTATGCGTGTGTGTGTTTCTTTGTTGAGGAAAGATAATTATCAGTATTGGATTTGGTGCTTACATGCAAACATTATAATGTATTTGTTTATATGAGTATGAGGATGTTTAGATGTGTATGTTTGTGTGAATGTATATGTGCGTATGTGTGTGACTGTATATGCGTTTGTGTGTGCATTATGTGTGCGTGTATGTGTTCGTACGTGCGTGCGTGTGATTACGTATATTTGTTGTGTGCAGTGTGTGTGTGAATGTGTGTGAGTGTGTGTGTGCTTATGTGTGTGTGAGTGTGTGTGTGTGTGTGTTTGTGTTTGTGTTTGTTTATGTATGTCTGTGTGTATGTTTGCGTGCGTGTGTGTTTGTATACGTATATGTATGTGTGTATTTGCGTGTGTGTACGTGTGTTCGTATGTGTATGCTTGTGTACGTATGTGCGGGTGTGTCTCTATTCATGTGGGTGATTGTGAGGTAGTGGCATTTGCAGAGACATATTTTTGTTTCTACAACATTTTAAAAGTCATTTAATATTGTATAAATAATTCCATTTTACTTTGTATTCTATTTGTCTTTGTTATACAATGTTACGTGATAAATAAATGCATTTACTAATGTATTTCGTATGTATATTTATTACAAAAAGCTACGTAAATTTTGTTTTTAGAAAATTAAATGAGCAAAGAAAATTGGGCTTCCTCGGAATTCGAACCCAAGACATTTGGATTGAGAGACCGGTCTCGGGTTCGAATCTCAGGGAAAATCAAATTGTCTTGCTCACTTTCATTAAAAAAAAAATCATTGACATCATTTATACGAAAAAAGCTGCATCACTTCAGTGATCACTCGCACAAATCCCTAAGTTGATGTCTTATCCTTCGGAAGAACGATATGCACTTTCGAATTATGTGAACCATATTTTTATCGATTTGAAGGGATCTATAATGACATCGGCCAAATCCACAGAAGGTTGTATTCGGAAGCATTAAACAGGTTTTGGATTTTCGAATTTCCTTTTGTTTTCCTTTTGTTAAAATTTGTAATTGGCCACTGTAAAGTCATAACTGTGTATAAAGTCAGACCAACGAGTTCGCGAATATCACTTTGTATTTTTGCTTATTACTTGGTCATATAACATTTCACACATTACTCATTTGACATAATTATCAAATCACAAACATAAACATTTTATCAACCATTCATAACTTTTTGCACAATACAACAAAGTTAATAGATCCCTTTGATGTTGGTTTTATACAATGTTATTTATAGTTGAAGTCTATACCTCCCAAAATTATATATTATCTTTATACTTGTATGCTCGTTTTCGTGCAGTGAATGTGAAATAATTCACATCATCGGTTCCTGTCCATAGGCGTAGCAAGGGCTTTTTCAGTGTTAGGGTGGGGCGGCAGCGTATGGGGGGGGGGGGGGGGGAGGGTGGGGCTCAGGTTTTCACCTTGATAACAAAAAAATGCTCAGGTTTTCACCTTGATACAAAAAAGTCCTCGTCCGTTAAGATTGCCTGAAATCATCATTTATACTTCATAATTGACCTAATTGGGCCCAAAGATTATTTAACCATCTACACTAAAAAAACAGAAGTGCTGTTTTTAGCACTTGGAGGGCTACATTCAGCACCTTTCCGGTGCTCGCATAGGGACAGCACAGCCTGTGCTGGTTCTGCACTAGAACACGTGCCAGTTTAGCACTACTTCAGAAGTGCCGTTTTAGCACTTGGAGGGCTACATTCAGCACAAGCAAAAGTGCTAGTAAAACACTTCAAGTGCTACAAATCTCACGTGCCAGTTTAGCACTACTTCAGAAGTGCCGTTTTAGCACTTGGAGGGCTACATTCAGCACAAGCAAAAGTGCTAGTAAAACGCTTCAAGTGCTACAAATCTCACGTGCCAGTTTAGCACTACTTACGAAGTGCCGTTTTAGCACTTGGAGGGCTACATTCAGTGCTAGTTCAGCACAAGCAAAAGTGCTAGTAAAAACGGCACTTCTGTGCTAAACTCGCGCGTGTTCTAGTGCCAAACCAGCACAGGCTGTGCTGTCCCTATGCGAGCACCGGAAAGGGGCTGAATGTAGCCCTCCAAGTGCTAAAAACAGCACTTCTGTTTTTAAAGTGTATGTTCTTTCGAATTTCACAACTTTAAACGGATACGCGATCGACCACAAACACGGTAAGCAGCCAAAATAAGTTATCATTTATGACTGTGCATGTAAATATATTTGAGTGGAATTTCTATAGCACAACGACGTGATCTAGATCACACAAACCGCAGGTTCAAGTGCAATTATGCCAGTTCATTAACACACAGTACATTTCAACTGCAACATGTGCACTGCATTCTCATTCAATATGCACCTCCAAACAAATTACGAACTAACTATATTGATTTAGAAACCTCAACACAGTAACACACTGGTAGATTTCATATTTGTTGATTACCTAACTCCACTCAAATATATTTACATGAACAGTCATAAAAGATAACTTATTTTGGCTGCTTACCGTGCATTTTGTGGTCGATCGCGTGTCCTGCTTGCAGCTGAAAGACTCTCGGCGTGGCGCGACGACCGGCGGTACAAAGTGCGACACGTGCATAATTAGCACGATGTAGTGCAGCATCGCACCAGCACTTCAGCACAGGGCAGCACTTCAAGTGCAAAACGAGCATCTTGAAGTTCAGCACTTATTTCCAGCACCGATTTTTCAGCACCTAATCATTTCGCAGATGTAATTGGCACGTGAAGTGCTAGAAATAGCGCTTCTAGTGCATACTCGTATTTAGCACTCGTTTTTAGCACTTTACTTTTTTTGAGTGTAGGTATAAAATTATTACTTTTAGCTTTAAAATTACACGTTTTTCGCCAATATGTGTTGTCAATAGAACAATATAATGGGACATGGAACATTTGTGTGGAGTGGGGGGGGGGGGGGGGGGGGCACCTGCCATCAGTCCCCCCGTACCTACGCCCCTGTTCCTGTCACATATGCAGAGCCAGACAAGTAGGTGATTTACTTAGGCTGAACGCCGAGTGGTTTCGGATATGCCATTTCCGATCTGCAGATAGAAGTACAACAGAAAATCTGCTTCCAAGTTACTGGCATAAATTGCCCAGTATATAAAAATGTAACCTCTTTTGCCATATTAAAGGGACTTAGTAACATTGTGCAAATCCTCAAAATCATATTGGAATTCTAGCGGTTCCCTCATACCTTGTTGTATTCGTAGCTATAGCAATAAAAGCATGGGACAGGTTTCGGTTTTTCAAATTTCCCTTTCGTTAAAAAGATATTTACGATTGTAGCGTTCAGATGTTAAATTATCCACTGGACCGCGAAAACCGTGTACAAAGTGAGTGCAATGAGTGAGTGAATATCACTTTGCTTTTTTTGCTCATTACTCGGCCATATATCGTCCATTTAACTTGAAATGTTCAAACAACACCCAGTGGACATATTGTATAACAACAATATACATTGTATCAACCACTCATCACTTTTTGCACATGTCAACCAAGTTACTAGATCCTTAAAGGACAATGAAATACAAACAAATCATTGTGTGCACTATAAGACACTAAAAAGGATGAATAGTTTCTGAAAATTTGAGCACAATCGGTCAAGAAATAAGAAAACTATGGCTCTTTTAAAGTAGCCATTTATTTCTAAGAGTGACTCAAATTGGCAACGCACTCTGGCAAAGTTGTGGACTACTCCCCATATGTTTAGTACACAAAATTTCATTTTGTTTTTATTTTCTAAAAATATATGTTTACCTATCGTTTGAGTTCGACATAATTATGTTTTGTAGAATACATTTATACACAACATATCGCGAGTCTGCGGAAAAGAAAAGTGTGACTAAGAAGAAAACTTTAAAAATAGGAAAATATGTGTACAAAACATATGGGGAGTATATAGTCCACAAACTTATCAGAGTGCGTTGCCAATTTGAGTCCCCCATAAGAATGAATGGACATCTTCAAAGTGCCATAGTTTTCTTATTTCTTGCCCGATTATGCTCAAACTTTCAGAGATTATTCCTCATAATCTCTTAGAGTATATGAAAGCAACAGTTTGCTTGGGTTTCATTGCCCTTTAAAAAGGCAGCGTTTCTCTATCGCGAGCATCGTCATGTTGAGTAAAGCATTTGTGTAAATCGCGGGATATATCTAGCTAGGTAGTACAATTTGAAAATTCGCGGTGATAACGGATTCCAATTGTACAATAAACCCAATTGTGTTGTAGTCTAACACTCAGTCTTTTACTTTCCTTGTTTTCTTAAAGGGATAGTTCAGTTTTCGTATTAAAGGGACAGTCCCTCTTTTACAAAACGTCTGAACAGTTTCCAGTTGACGGATGGGGATGAATGTAACTCACAAAAAAAAAATCAGATCGAACAGCCCTGTAATTTGGATTCTAAGAATGAAAAACGAATGCGTTCTTCCATCAGACTATATATCGGTCAATAAAGGAGTTTAACTGATTTAGCATAATATTACAACAATATTGTACTTATTCTTGTAAAGGTATTGTGAAGCCGACATTTGTAAAGGTTTGTCACGGAAAAAGATCTCAAAAATGAAGAATATATATAATTACATGTAGTCAGTTTAAGCGAGGTTTGGTTATTTTGTTTAGTATTCGCTTATGCCGTTGTTATTTGTGGGGTCACGCATAGCAATGTGGTACTCCGTGGAATCCGTGTGCGAACTTTCTCACCGGGTGAATACACGTATAATGCACAATTAAACGTTGGACGACGGTTTATTAGTTTTAGGTCTATAACTCCACGAAAAAGAGATTTCAAGCCCTAATGTTTTCAGGCATGCTGTTAAATGACATTTTCTTTCATACAAGACAATAACCTCGCAACTTTTGAAATTTGGCTTGCAAAAGAGGAACTGTCCCTGGCGCTTCAAGAAATATATTTTTGGTGAGGTAATGAAAAACTCAGTGTAAGATTTGAAAAAGCACACAGTTTTAATGACAGAATCAACTTTGTTTGATCAAAATCGGTTACGAAACGGCCGAGATATATCCATAAATATATATGTTAGGAATAAATGTTGTCGACCAACTTTTATTCAATAATCTAAGAAAATCTGAAAATATACAAAAATAGTGTTAAAATTGTTTTTGATGATATCTCTATTAAATAATTATATTTACCAAACATCATATTCATATATTTTGTTTTAAAAATGATTGAAACTATCAGGTGTCTGGAGGGCGCCCTTTTGTGTTAACGGATGCCTGAACGGTGTGACTGAACTATTCAAGCAGTATCGAATTATCACTACATTCATTAATTTGTAATGACTACTTACAAGTTCCAATTTAGTACAAATTACTAAAATTCAGTTTAACCGGAACTGTAAACTATCCCCTTAAATCATAGTCTAAATGCGTCATAATGTCGTCACTTTTAAACCACGCTTTAAACCACTGTTTTATGGAAGGCCAGGTGTTTTTTATAGATTGAAATCAATAAACGAACTTGAACGTGAAACCTTTCCAATTTTGTAAGAATAAATTATATTATGTGGCAAAATAAATTAATAAAAATAATTAATTCAAACAAATAGAGAAATTGACCAGAAATATACAGGGTGGCCCCCCAAAAAACGGAACGGGGCACTTCCCAAAATATAGTAACAAAATAATTATGTCCATCGGATAGGGTATTTTTTCCAATGAAAAACGATACCAAGAACAGTAATTTTGGTCGTGTAGTTTTTGTTTTAGGACGCTCTGAGTGACACCATGTCAGGCTCACATATTTTGTGTCAATTTTTACCAAGTCAGTGCCTGATAAATCGCACTTGCTGCCCGTCATAGCATTGAGCAACGAGCAATACGCGTGCTATTTTTAGTGTGCATTCAGCTGTGTGCCGAGAGAATGGGCATGGTTGTTTGATGATATGACGGGCAGTAAGTGTGATTTATCAGGCACTGACTTGGTAAAAATGGACACAAATGGGAACCTGACATAGTGTCACTCAGAGCGCCCTAAAAACAAAAACTACACGACCAAAATTACTGTTCTTGGTATCGTTTTTCATTGGAAAAGATACCCTATCCGATGGACATAATAATTATTTTGGGAAGTGCCCCGTTCCGTTTTATTTGGGCCACCCTGTATAATATAAATGATACATTGTTAGTATAAGGTTACCATTTCCCTTTTTGAGAGACACCAAAAGGAAACTAATAAGACATACAACCAGTCCGTGGCGGTCATAGGATTTCAACAGTGGAAGGGGGTGGGGGGGGGGGGGGGGGGGGACAAGACATTGTGTTGTGAGATAGGGAGGAAGGCAACATGACAGGCAAAACAAAAAGCCCATTGAGACTGGGAGAGGGGATACTTATAGGGTGGGCCAAAGCTCAGACTGGGAGGGAGGAGGGGGGGGGGGGGGGGGAGGAGGGGTGGAGGGCAAATGCTACCATACATCCTGGTACCGCGCCACGGCTACCAGCGAGTGGTTATTCTATACCACCTATACCTATACCATGCCTACCGTTTCATTCGGACGTGGTTTATTTCCGATTTTGGTACAAACGATTGCCAATTGTGATGTAATGTGGTTTGATAATGGTGCATGTATGATGATATTACCTGTGGTGAGGGTTATCGCGATATCTATATATCGACCTCTCTCACACGCAAACGGAAGGGAGGAAGGAACACGAACAGAAAAGCACACCTGAGACCAAGGGAAAACCTCCGGGGAAGCTTCCGTCACTTTCTATCGGTCCCAATATAATATCCCATAAAGGTAATAATGTACTAAACAGAGCTGGCCCTCGTGTTCCGATCCACATAGTTTGCCCATATTTGGGGTATGAATTGATCATTTATTTAAACGCATGTTATATACAATTGCTGACAATTTTAGATTATTGTGGGTAGACTATACCATGCAGTCAATTTTTGGTTTAAATTGCACAAATTTGCAAGTGAACATTCGAACTAAAAATCACTGTTATGTATTATTTTTGGACTATAGCCACATTAAATGAATAAATTATCTATAATGTTTAGATGGAAGAACTCTCCTTTTGATATAAATAAAACTGACATTATATTAAAAAGCTTGTATTCTACACAGAAACTTGTCGATAACATTATTATTGATTGATAGGATCCCCAATAAACATAAGTATTCAGTCAAATTTGGAATCAAATTGGAATCCCCATGTAAAAAAACATGTTTACTCTCAACTCGAAAGCTATTATGTATATTACGTCATTTGACATAATTATATATTTTCTTTCATAAAGGACGTTATTCATGTAAAATAATTCCTCAATACTTTTGTATTTATCTTATTCTAATATAGCATGGGAAAATATTATTTTAATGAAAATTAATTCAATATTTCTTTTCCAAAAGAAAGCACCACGTACATGCGTCCATGTAACTTTTTTGGCCAACACATGCAGATCATAATGTAGAATTTCTTTTTCGCCAGGTATTTTATAAGTGATTGTTTTCTAGCCCTTCACTAACGTGAAATAAGCACTAAATATTAAAGGTACACTTGAGTATTGTTGTTACTTCCCGAAATGCCCCATGCATGTCACTCTTGAGTTGTAACGGCTATTTTTGAATGATAACCGGGTTTTACTTAGTCGTTTGTAATTTTCTATACCTTTCGAGCATGGTGGAGTTATAACTATTAGTTTGTACTGTAATGGTGCAGATTTTGGTTAATAAAATTTAGTTTGACCAAAACTCAACTATCCATTAAAATGCTGTGTTTTATGAATTTAATCACCTTAACAATAAATGTTATTCCTACATTTGAAACAGGAAAACTTATGTATATATTTGTAATAAACATAGCACATGGTATTTCCATTACCATTGCATAACTTGTTCACGTACAATACTGACATTTAATGATACCCCATACGACATTCATCCCACCCAAACCTTAAAGGGGACCACGAGGCAAAGAACAACACATAATTATATGTTTTGGTACCGTTTTGTGATATCAAATAGATACCCAACATTTTGCAAAGGGTTGTGTAATTCATAAACAAAGCAATTAATTTCCACCACTTACGGAACCACTACTATTTCCTGGTTCCGTACGGGCCAAACATTTGCGAGTGCGCCAATGCTATTCACGCGTACGTTTGGAGACAATAGACTCTCGGGCGATTCGTTCGCTCTGGACAAAGTAGTCTCGTACATGCAGACCCATGAACGCATGCTTTAGAATGGTGATGCGTTTTCCAATTATATATTTTTTTTCTGGAAAAATATTTTTGTGAACTTGATGGAATGGAATACTAAAGATGTTACCTTTCATTTATAAGAATATTATTTTGGGGTGGTGGTACCCTTTAAAGGCGAGTTCCCCAACCTTCAATTTAGTTTTAATTATATTCTCTACACATTAAAACATAATTTCCTGCTAATATTTCCAACACCTGCCCTGTGAGCAAGGGAGGAACATCATCTAAAGTCACTCGTATAGTAAGCAAATAATTACCGTTGGTGAAGGTGATGGGACAAACTATCACTTCCGAGGCGATCTGGATGTAGCTATCTTTCCGACGCGAATCTGAGGAAAGGTAGCGTATACATTCAGATCGACGAGGAAGTGATAGTTTGCCATCGCCTGAAACCAAAAGGTGATTATTTGCTTTATATTCCACATCGGAAACATTTCACTGGTAGGGTCTACGAGAAAGACAATCTAACTGTTTCGTCGAGCATCTAATCTCGTCGAGCATCTTTCGCAAGCTAAAACAAGACCTCCGCTCGCATCTCTATGGACAGTGCATGCAGTACTTACGTACGTACATCACCACGGTGGCCGTGGTGGCCTGCTGCGTTGAAGATAGTACCCAGTGCAACGCACTTTCACCGAAGATATTACCCAGTGCAACGCACTTTCACCCAAGATAGTACCGAGTGTAACGAACTTTTCTTCTCCCATCAATGATGGGCGAAACTATGTTTTATCACGTGATTAACTTTTGACCAATCATAGAGCAAGATTCTTAGTATGTGGAATATAATACGGGATAACCCCATTCATCACGTACAGCGTGGAGACTGCTCTTATATTTGTTTAAATGGATAGTTGAGTTCTGGTAAAGAGAGTACAGTTTTGGTCAAACTGAATTTTAGTAAGCAAAACCTGCACCATTGCATTACAAACTAATAGTTATAACTCCACCATGCTCGAAAGGAATACAAAATTACAAATGACTAAGTAAAAAGCCTGCTATCATTAAAAAAAAGAGCCGTTAAAACTCAAGAGGGCGCTCTCTAAACACTCATCGGTTTCAGCCATTTGAAATAAAATATTGTGCATTTAATGTTTTGTTAAAACAGTGATGTTTTGTTAAAACATTGATTAGATAGAGAGATTTAATGTTTTGTTAAAACAGTGATTAGATAGAGAGATAATCAACAACTATCCAAAACCCTCCTTGTAAATTTTTGAAAAGAGGAAGCATTTAAAAAAATTTGTAACGTCTGGTTCAAAATTGTTGAATATTTGTGGGGCCCCACATTTATTACAAACGGTTATGTTTATGGATATTTCAGCCATTTCTGAACCGATTTAGATCAAATATTGGTTTATTCTGTCATTAAAATTGTATGCTCTTTCGAATTTGACACTCAGTTTTTCATTATCTCACAAAAAATTATTTTGTGTAGGGCCCTCTATACCAAAACTCAACTATCCCTTTAATCCCTGGTTCTGAATTGTTCGCGCTAAAATGTGAAGGACGAAACGAAAGCTAACACCAACATGACCAAGAGGCGGAGCTTATTTTTCGGAATTGACGTCACATTTTAGCACGAACACTTCAAAATCCGGATTTCATAAAATATACTGGCATATCCTCCATGCTGTACGCGATTTGCCACTTTCACCAGCACATATAGTATCCATATGAATTGGATTTTTTTTTTTTGGTGCCAATTGCTTGCCAATTCAATTATAATATTGACATGTTGTTTGTATTGTGATATTTTATTTTATTTGTCTATGTACTATTATATCCTTCATTAATGAAATCCTGTTCAGTGATTGGTCTTATGGTCTACATAGCGCCCCTCAGAAAATAGTGCTTTTCATGTCACCTCGGAATCCATAATTTCAACTAGAGGCTCTCGGTTCATGGTATATTAGTTTACTATGTTGTTAAAGATGTTTATGATACATGTAACATTCGGATAGAGAAATACGAATAGCCTCATTCATAACGGAGTATTTATAAAAAGTGAACAAAACGTAATTCCAAATGCAGAAACAATAAATTAAGAACGGGACTTAAAATGCAGTTGCTATTTTGTTTTCTTTCATGACAATTGTCTTTATTAATGTTCACGTAAGGCACAATGATATGAACAATATAATAGTTAATACAGTGACACGAACGATTTTTTTTTTTCCATTTACAAACAAGAAGTCAGAAATCATTACAACACACTCGTTGAACAGGGGGGGGGGGGGGGGGGGGTGTCTCACAAAGATCCTAAGTTGAACTTAACTCTAAGTTGATCTATTATGGAAAGCCATGTGTAGCCTTAGAATAAAATATATCCAAAACCAAGAATGCAAGTATTTTAGACTGTCATAAATGTTACATCAAAAACATGGAATCTCCTCGATAATAGGAAATATTAAAGATATAAATCAATATTTTATGCCTTTGAAAAAGGACTTTTAAAACAAGTTTTCAAAGAAACTAATGGCTCTCCATACTTTTTAAGTCCAACTTAGGATCTTTGTGAAACACCCCCCAGAACTATCAGCCTCAAGTTGAATGTTTATGTACAAAAACAAGCTATTGCAGAATTACATTATAATAATATTTATATCATTCAATATGTCAATTTGACATACAATAATTATTATGTGATTACTTTCACGGTTTCATATAAGTTATACATTGACACAGCATACGTTTATTTCAATGTTTGTACAGCGAAATGTCAATCTGACATACTATAATTTAAATATAATCGACATATATATACTCTTATTATGGAAATAGAGCCTCACATTTTATACTACCTCCAATATCAAACAATTGAAATCATTAATATCAAAATACAATATTGGAAACCACAAAGGATTAGATATTGTCCCTTTTCATCCTTGGTATAATGAAAGAAAGCGAATAACGATGTAAGGAACGAAAAGCATTTTAGTCATATATTTACGAAAAATGTTTAGGAAGGTATACATAGCTATGCTTGATTGCTCACTAATCATCAGGCGCTTAATTTAACAGTATAATGTATAAACATGGTAACAAGATATCAATAAATTCATCTAAACCTCAAATAATTTAAAATGAATAAGAATAGCTATGGAATCAAAATATTAAGCGAATAATTTTACAATGTTTATTTTAAATAACCACAATATTTGATTAACCATGAAATGGATACAATCGAATAAATAATTATAATGTTTTATAGGAATAGTACTGATCTCAAAAGCAAAGCATCGATATACGGTAGTTGCTTTACAAATAAATAAACTAGGACATTATTTATACAACTCTGCTCATAAATAAACATACATCTTCACTACATGGCGTTTATTTGATTTATTCGGAAAAAAACTAATTATTGTTATGGCATATATAATTTATGCTCTACTTTTGCAAGTCCGATATTTTATTGCTCTTAGGATTTCACTATATACATGGGCCCCGTTGCAATTAATTGCAACTTTACAATCGATTGCAAGTCTTTCTGAAACGGGACCCAGAACTGTTCTTCTTTTCCCTGAAACAAAACACGCTATATACATCACCTTTTTTTTTGGAGGGCCAAATATATACAGAATACATGGCGTGACTTATACGAGTTTTTAAAAATTTGTTACAGTTATTAATTTTGTTAATAATACGTTATAAAAATTAAAAATATTCTATAGTCATGATAATGTTTCAAAGAAAGTACTAATTGAAGTGTCAATAGGAAAGTCGAGAATAAAACACGATGAGAATTTATACTGAAGATAAATAGCAATTTGCAAAGATATCTAATGTATATTAATGTTTCCCTATGTATCGATGAAGCATTTCAACATGACCAAGATTATAAGAGAGTCAACAATGAATTAATAAAACATAGCACTAAATAATGGAAATATACTTAATATTTCCTAATGTTTCAATTACATATTCAAAATGTCTAAACAGGTACAAAAGTCCACAATGAATGATCAAAACGTTATACTGAATATAAATTGCAAATAAATATATCAAATATAATTATGAATAGGCCTATTTCTTGTTTCAATGAATGATTGAACATTACCGAGCTGGTAATAAGAACGTCCAGAGTGAATCATATTCAAACGGTAAACTGAATATAATTTGCTATAAAACGTATATCCTTCCTCATGTTTAGATGGCATGTGAAGCATTTAAGACAGTGACCGAGAAATAACAACGACAATGTCCACTGAATATGTCCAAATTCATGATGAAAATAACTTGATAAAGTATTAACCTTGTTATATCTACAACCTATTCGCCAAATAAATATTACACATTTCTTTTTTTTCTTCAATATTCATACATTTTTCATTCCATTCAACGAATATGTAAGTAAAACATTCCAGATGTACAATATAATCATGATATCAAACAAAATATATTCAATATATTTAGTAAAGCTGATCAATAACTTATTCATTTAATTTATTACAATTCCCAATTTGATTAAGCCACCATTAGTCAACATATAGAGGCACATTCGGTATTTGCATTGGTCATGCGGTGTGAATAAATAGATAAATAAATAAATAGATAAAACAGATATTTATTGATACAAATATGCATACTAATTTATCAAAATCAGTTCAAAGAGGTCAAGTAATAATTATATTGAAATACGACGCTTACATAATCACAATCCAGATACAATTAATTCAAGAATAATAAATATAAATATATATAAATAGTTTGAATCAAGGCATAAATAGCATACATGGTTTCACGAGGAATACATACTTAAAAAGTAGGAGTTGTCCGGTTACGTACACAAATCGCAATCATACTGATCATAAATTTGCGTTGGCGTTCATGTTAGTGGACTTTAAGCGCTGGTAGTCGGTGATAGAGACTGGTAAATAATCGTTGATTGATTGGAGGATAAAGAGGCTCCGAACATTGTGTACTTGCTCGTTGCTAGGCACCCACTGAAGCTCGACGGAAGATGGCGTGGGTCCATCGTCTATGCCTTGCAGGGTCATCTGAAAGAACAAGTAATTCATATCATGATAATATAGCGCCACTAACAACAGTGGTAGTGGTGAGGGTGATGATGATGATGATGATGATGATGATGATGATGATGATGATGATGATGACGATGATGATGATGATGCTGCTGCTGCTGCTGCTGCTGATGATGATGATGATGACGATGATAATAAAATGATGTCATAATGACAGAGATGATGATATAATAGAGGTAATAATACTTATAAAAGCTCCGACTTGGAGCTTAATAAATCTTAATTCAAAATGATGTTTAAAAATATAATGCATTGAATCTTCACTGTCAGACACAACTGTTATTAAGGTTAATATCTTTCTTTTGGAAAATTTCCAGATTTTAATATAATTAAGCTGGTGGCGATTTTCGAAATTTACTAGTAATGAACGGGCAAACGAACCCGTTGTATATTTTCATACGCGTATGGTCATGACTGTGGTTACCAGTGCAGAATGGGCTGTTCTCGTGTACAGTGGCTTTCACCAATAATTTTTCCGTATTTCCGAGTATAAACTCGGGTAAATTCAAACTTCGCATTCTGGTGCGCACCTCGCGTTTCCCGTTCACACAAATTCGCGAATACTATATACGCGCAAAAACGCACGCGAATATTCCAGAGTGATTCGCGTGGAAGAAAGTTCGTGAGCCTGACTGTATAATTTCAGTGAAGCTAGCTCCACTTACCAGTTCCTCGACTTTGTGTAGCAGCATGTAGGTGAGGTGGATGATGTTCTCGTACTTGATGATGAATGGGGATGTGGCGCCGGCGACTCGGGTCTCCTCCTCCTTCAGGTGTATGATGACCAGTTCGTACGTCTTCAGGAACAACTGGTGCTGGGGCAGAAGATCGGACTCCTGTTCCGAAAAATCAACCGGGGAAAAAAAGTCAATTAATAATTCAAGTAATAATAATTCATTTATTTTCATAGTAACGGCAAAAAAAAAAAAAAAAAAAACAACAATCAGATGAGGACCAGTTCGTATGTTTTAAGGAACTGGTGCTGGGAGAAATGGTCGGATCCCTGCTGTGTTGTTTGTTTTTTGTGTGTGTCTGCGTCTGTATGTGCATTGACCGTAATCTGAACTGCAACTCCATAATATTTTGGTACTTCCCCAGCTATTTGAGACTCTAAAAAAAGACACACCCACGCACACATCCACATGGCATGCGTGAGGTGGTGGGAGGTATTTAATCGATTAGTCAATATTGGTATGTTGATTATTGCACGGACTTTGATAGAATCTACAGTGATTGTATTCATGTACGAATGTCATTAATCCTTTGAGTGCCATTGTCGACTCTGATTACAATACGCACACAATCAAAACGGTTGAATAAATTGTATATACGCGTTTGACTATTTACCCAACCTCTATTCATTGTTGATGAATGTCGATAACTGGGGGTTATTAAAGCTATTCATGTGAACGTTTGTAATGAACTTGGTCAAGTGGATTCTCGCAATTGATCTTGGCACGCAGACGGTTAATAGCAAATACTTCCCAGGAAATTAAACATGTCTTATCATATTATCACGTGGTATAACTTCCCAAATACTCGTGCTCCCATATCGCGTGGATGAGACATTACGCCCAAAATAGACCGCAGACCCGATTCCCAGAATCATTTTTATGCACGTGATCTAAATAGAAAAACTCCCGAAAGAAAGGAAATGTCGCTGATTAGCGGTACATTTCCGGGGAACTCAATAATACCTACAACATTACTGCAGCAAACGATAATCCGATATGAAAATGAAAATTCAAGTCTTCTTGGAACTATCTTGACAAGTCTATAACATGTGCCCACTATGACTAGTAGGCTTTTAAGAATTTGAAAAAAAAAAAACGATATCAACCAAAAAACAACCGCCCCAACACCCATCTTTTCAATCTAGTAAAACATGAAATAACCCTGTTACAATAATATACATATTAAACATCTAAAGAACTGGGTTAAATAATTCAAATAGTGAACATGTGTAATTCAATAATGACGCGTGACGCCATAGGAGGAACATACACACATACATGTGAAGGGCGATATGCACAAAACTATCAAGTATTTCCTTTAGACTTCTACCTTAAGGATAAAGTTTACCAAAACAAAAACAATTGACATTTTTTACTTTTATGGGAGTCTAAATTATGGATGGACAATCGCCATTTTGATCTAATCTCCGTGTATTAAAAGAGTGATACAAAATAAGATGGAGGAAATTGATTGCTAGTTATTGTGCGTACGGCCCGTCCGAAGTAATTTTGAGATAAGAACTTACCGGCAAAAACAACCGCTCGGGTACTCCAGGCAGGTTTGTCACGGTGAGGAACCCCTGTATGGTCATGTCGGTCGCACGCACATCAGCCTGCTCGAACCGCGTTGTCTTCTGTTGTGGGGGATGAATTAGCACATACTAAGGGTCACCATCAGACAGTCACATAATCAGGGGGAGGTCGTCAAACAGGTCACATGGTCATGAGGATTGGTCCGGATTGGTCAACATGCAGTCACATGATCACGAAGGTCGGTAAACAGTCACGTGATCACGATGATTGGTTGAGTGATCGATATGGTATACGCAACACAGGCATGACAACGGAGTCAATGAAGGATGGATGGAACACGGAGTTGGTGGTCATGGAGTCATATTGAGAAATGATCAGCATGCGAGGGAAGATGGAAAGAAGAAACAGGGTGAGCCCATGGTGGAAACGGTGAAAGATGTTTTACTTTGTTTTCATAGGATGTTGCAACCAAATGCACCAGGTTACATTTTGCAAAACGAATGTGCATGTAAGGACAACAAGCAGGTAATGTATGGGAGGGATATGATATGTTAGAGACTAAGCATACGTCTAGAGGTTGGTCCTGAGGGTAGAACCAGGGACCCGTATGATCAGTAACCCGTAGGACCAATGACCAGTATGGACAATGACCCGTATGACCAATAACCCATTAGACCAGTGCGCTACAAGACTAATAATCCATAGGACCAATGACCCATATGACCAATGACCCATAGGACCAATGACCCATATGACCAATGACCCATAGGACCAATTATGATCCATAGGACCAATGACCTGCAAGACTAATCCGTAGGAACATTGAACCATTTGACCAATGACCACTTATTAGGACAACTAGGACCATTAGGACCACTTATCCGTAGAACCAATGAGCCATATAGTGCATAAAGATGTATTTTAATAGTTTCAAATTCAATTTTTTTTTAATCATCATAGTAGCCCCATTAATCGTTAAAAGAACATAATGAAAAGGTAAATGAGGAACAAAGAATTGAAGTAGTGCATGACGATCACAAATGGCACGATATATAGATGTTAATGGCAACGACAATGGTGATTTGGGGGAATGAATTTTACAAACAGGATGACACAGTATATTATACAACAAACACGATGCATATACATTTAAACCATTACAGAGTAGTAATGGTGACTAAAGGCAATTGTGTATATCTATAAAGGAGAGTTTTTTTTTTCTCATATTAGGTGCAATGTACTTGCTTTTATTAAAACAGACATTGAAATGGTTGCTGAGACATTACAGGTCATGGAGTGTAGCATGTCCGGTACATACCCTAGATAGCCTAAATTGCTATAACCTTAGTTTCGCGATTCCTTTTAGTGAGGTGAACGACCAAATTGAATGTGCAATTTGAAATTCAAAAGGATTATATCATTATACGATATATATTTGATACCCGGATTTGATATCTCTACATTGCACAAAGTAATAAACGTATTGATAAGCTAAGACTAACAACAAGTTTCCACACAGCAATTTGTGAAGTTAAAATGTAGGTATGCTTAATACCTTTCCCCTAATTTCAGTAAGTTGCAATCGTTACCATTACAGAGTACTCGGGGAGATCATTCGTTTGTGAGTTAACTACACTAGTTTTTTCTGCGATCCTACTATTCTCCGACTCTATATTCGACTTGGATTCTGATCCGACAAACAAATGCGTATCTAAACTAAACCAAGACATAAAGCATGTAGTATGGTTCAGATATCGAATCGTTCGTCGGATCGGACCGAATCGGATCGCGTAGAGTGCGGTGGACTTCACGTTATCATCCGAGAAAGCATATATTATTGTATGTAGACCTCACACATAAATCGTGCATGTTAAGCAACTTGAGGATATCTTCACATCAAACAACTTTAAATGAGATGTATATGCACAGACAAGAGGATCAACTTACGTAGCTTTCGTGCGCTTCCATCATGACACGGTTCAACGCCTCGGCATCCTGCAGAATTCGCCGATACATGTCGTCAACAGTCAGTGGTGGGAGGGTCGTGGTCGTTGTCACCGGCGTAGGAGCAGCGAAACACCCCATCATAAGGGTCGCCATCATCAGGAGGGAACACAGACCTGTGTGTAGGAAGGGTAGGAGATGTAATGTGGGTATAGTAGTACTCATGGCTGGCTTCCAAACAGACGGCTCTCGATATATACATATACTTTTTGAACAACAGACTCAATCTAGTCCAGTACTGATGAAGACGCTTGAAATAATGATACAACTGAACACCTGAACAGTGAGTGAACTGAATGAACGCATTATAACCACCGTTTTTATAATTATCCACCGTTTTTTAATAAGTATATGCACTCAAAAGCTCAAATTAACTTTTGGTGACGTGGCGGCCGACAAGATGTCACTTCGCCAAAATGCAAAAATCCCCTATTCATAGGGCGTTTCAGTTTCCATTTAACATGGAAAAAGGACAATTTGAATAAACAAAGTAAATCCAACTTCCTAGAATCATTTCAGAAGTACACAAGGGCAATGGAAGATTATCATTCTTAGAAATGTTGGACTATTTTCATATTTTACCAAAAATCCACACCAACGCCGAAAATATCATAATCATAAATTGATATTTTCACGACAATAGCACATCGCATGCACTGTTGTACGTTGGATATGATATTTGACGGAAATTACGTTTATGCGCGATTTTTAGCCGCTGCCCAAAAGAAGGAATATTAAATGAACAATACATGTATGAAGAAAAAAACCCTTTCCTTCTCATTGAGAAAAGACAATGATTTATTAAACCATTGCGTGCACAGCCTGCATTATATGGGAATTTGGCAACCCAGGAAGCAAGATCAAGGTAAATGAAGCCACAGGAAGCCATAAAGCCAGCAAGATCACACGATCAGGAGATTGTGGGTTCAATCTCCGATTGGGTCATACCTAATGCAACTCAAATGGTATATACTCTGCCCCTAGATGGGCACGGTGGCCCATATAGAAACGGAACGG
Source organism: Echinarachnius parma (assembly GCA_037951105.1). Classification (NCBI taxonomy): domain Eukaryota; kingdom Metazoa; phylum Echinodermata; class Echinoidea; order Clypeasteroida; family Echinarachniidae; genus Echinarachnius; species Echinarachnius parma. Next base: position 95,499 of record JBAMJV010010462.1, on the reverse strand, counting down.
CATACTAATTCTCATTACATTGGACCAAAACTACTTGTTTCACTAGATAGGGGCCTCGTTGCAGAAAGAGATATATTTTAAGTTACAAAATATCATTGTATATAAGTCAGTCATGTGTTCTAAATGCGCAAATCTTATTGGTTGAAACGCGCAAATTGTCTAACTTACAATTAATTGTAACTTACAATCGAGTGTATATCTCTTTCTGCAACGGGGCAAAGGAATTGTTACAGAGAAGATAATGGCCAATATTTTTAGCATGCAAACCCATGATTGTGTTAATGCATGGTCTGATGTTTGCATTATCGTAACGACTGACACCCGTTTGGCTGGTTGTTATTTTTATATATTTTTAAAATTTATTTATTCATTTCCGGTACGATTTAAACAACATGATACAAAGGTCCGGAGACCAACAATGATCATGGTACAATAATAATATTCATAGATACATTAAAAATACACATAAATCGTAAACATATAATTATGCACAAAAACTGATTGAACATTGAACACTTTTTTTACAATAATCATACAAATTAAAAATGACAAAGCGGCATTATATTATACAGCAAGAATATACTAACGTTCAATTGTATCATATTATACAGTCATATTGTATCGTGTTATACAGTCAAACTGTCTTAGTGGTCACCTGTCTATAGCAGCCATGCAACCTGTCTATTACATGATATAGGTGCCATCAAAAGTGATGGCAGAATTGTTTTTGTGATGGCACATTTTTTTCAGTTCATGATATAAAAAAAGAAAAAAGGATTGTTTATTTTGTTTGCTTAAAATGGATTACGTTATTGTATAATGTATTATATTGCTGTATAAGCTCATTTTGTTCCATTTTATAATGTACTGAATTGTAAATTAATATTTTGTTATATTATGTATTGAATTGTAAATCAATATTTCGTTATATTATGTACTGAATTGTAAATCAATATTTTGTTATATTATGTTCTGAGAAAAATGAAATAAAACGAATTTGAATTTGAAAAGTGATCCCCTACATGAGAGGAAAACAGTGTTATGTAACTGTCTGCAGAGGTCACCCTCAAGTGGGCATGCACTATTCGTGTTTCACTTGGGTGGTTACTGTACACAGGTTGACTGGATATAGATATGGTTCAAGCCGGTTAATGGAAGCTACATTTTCTCTGGTTTTCAAGTCAGGGATTTCCATCCGTCTGCGATTGCACTGATTGTGGCCAAGTCTCGTCCGCTTCTTACGCAATCACCGGAGACCGGAGCGGGGAAATGACTCACAAAAAAAAAATAAAACTATAGAGCTGTGACCTCAAGTCTTACATTTCCCACCATTTTGCCATCATAATTGTGCATGAGTAACAAGACTTTCACACGGGAACCGGAGATGGTGTTCCGTTTTTTAATGTCCTGTATAATTATGCGAATCTCAGTAATGATAATAATGATTATAATGATTGTGATGATAATCGTAATAATGAAGATGATGATAATAAAAATAATAAAAATAATAATCATAATAATCATCATCATCATATTGATGATGATGATAATAATAATAATAATAATAATAATAATGATAGTAATAGTAATATTAATTAATAAGAATATCAATTCTTGTTTACCTTATTGTTTAAACACACGGTGCTCCTCAAAATATACAATCTAATAGATTATTTATAAGACTATAATTTTGATCAACTAATAGTTTCCGGCACTTTTCAGGTTTCCTTTTCGGAAGCAGAACATGATTCACGACTATACCTTGTTATAAAAAGTATACATGTAGTTAAAAATGATACAAACACAGAGATATTATATTTATATTCTACTTCGCTATAATTGGTTAAATGGTGATCCTCTAAAACTAAATTGAAACAGAAAATGTTCGATTGATTAAGTTTCCAGCACCTGTCAGGTTTCCCGTCCGGAAGCAAAAGGCTACGGCTTTTGAAACATCACACTATATGTATAGACTGCCACAGTAAATCGATCAAGCCATCAAAATGTAGATAAGCAAAAATATACTTCGTATCAGTATAATTCCCCCCCCCCCCCCCCTCCCCGAGGAAAAAAATGTAAAAATAAAACTTACATCATCTCACTTATCATACTTATCTGGCATATTTTCAAACTATAAAATAATGTTCAGTAAATTCAATTTGTTCTAAATAAGGCTGAGTGTTTTTTTTTCTTCCTAAAAATGTATTTTGAAAGGTTAAAAAAAAGGCCCATTATATTATTTTTCGATTACATTTCGACGAAGTGCATCCCATTTTAACGAGGAAACAAAACAATATTTGCGCCCTTGTTTGGAAACCTGATTAGTGATTAACGTAACCGGTCTGGTAATAGTTAAGGAAATAAATCCTTTCAAAAAATTATATGAACAGAACTAAAAATTGCAGGCTGAAAGTCCCTCTTCATTTACAGAACGTTCTTCAATGACGTGTAGTTATTAAGAAATGATCATAAACCGCAGAAAGCCATGAACTTTCTCTATACCAAAAAACCCCGCGGGGTAGGTTTTATTAGCCTTAAATGGAATCGACATGTGAACCTTATTTCGTTGCATGTAGACCCAATAAATACCGTCCTCTTTAAACCATATATTACAGCAAACTCTTTCAATGCCATTCTGTAGATTTCAAGTGTATTTTGCACACAATGTATAGTTGGACCTGCAAAATCCCTGCTATCGAAGAGGTTAATGCAGACGTCAAAGTACAACAACCGTCTGCACCTCAATTCACAGCGGGACGAACGAGTTGATCTTGATGTCTTCACTCTAACAGTCTTTTTTTGGGGCATGAACTTTAATAAAATTGCACTTAGAATTAAACATATTGTTACCAAAATCTGAAGTTCATGAAACAATCAATCGAGTTGGAATTCGTCGTGTGGGGTGTTTTTCTTTCTTTCTAGAGGAACAGGTGTGTGATATATGGTTAAGAGACGTGAATGAGACGTAGCAGGCATACCATATTAAGAAGTATGGTGAGAGAAGGCATAACCGATAACCGTCGAGTCGATTCAACTGGTACTCAATTTAATACTATAGAACTGGCGTGAAATATCAAATTCAAACTCAAATGAAACTTTCTCCCCATAAATGTTGCGAAGGGGACCTCACGTAAAGCTTTCTGAACATAAATTTCGTGAAACATAATATTATACAAAACCAACCCTAAACATCCAACACAATAAACAACCACAGATTGAAACTTAATCCAACGCTTAAATTCACATGATTTGTATATTTTGGGCTGATATTTTACCATACATCAGTAATACAACAGTCTGAATAAAACACTTTGATTATCTTTTAATTTGAAAGTACAAATATACATTTATATATTATGCACACTCTAAAGCGTATTGCGTTTTATGATATAAAAAACTTCATAATACTAATGAAGTGAAATATGTACTGCTATATATCTTCGGGACGAATAATAAGATATAAATAAGCTTTATCGAACGAATGAATACCACTCAGCATGCTCAGTAATATCGTTAGTCCGAACGAATTATTATCCACATAGCTTCGTCAAATTATGCCTTTATTTTACAAAGGCAAAACAAAGAAAGCACAAATGAAATATTGATACATAATAATAATACGTATATAGTTGTGAAATTCGTATATAAATATGAACAAAGTTTCAGACGCTGTAGTTTGAGACCTACCATACGAAACAGCCATAGAAGAAACACGTGAGCCGGATAGAACATGTGAAGCCATGACGATTTAAAGATCCAACGGTTAACAAAACGAAGGTATAGAAGTTCTGATTCAAGTAACACAGTAGGTGAAGTTATGGAAACTAATGTCGTGGTGAAGTCCAACTGGCTATCGCTACAATAAGGGAACGAAGTCTTGGGCACTATTACTTGTATAATGGCCATTTGCTGAAACCTCCGTCCTTTATAGGTTTTGTTCCCAAACGCTGACATCTTTTATCGGAACTGGTTTCTAAAATAAGAAGAACTGATAGCTCTTTCTGGTATGGCACGAATGTTGGACCGATGAGGTAATGGTTGGAAAACGAAAACCGCGTCTAACTTGGACAACAGGCTGCTCAAACCAAACATGTAATAAGTTGGGGCGAACCCGGAATAGTGTGCACTATGTACGTGCGTCACAGCCAATAGTGTCAACAAATTAAAGAGATCGTGACACGCTGGATAAAAGCGTCAAATTTTCAGCAAAGGTTCGTCTTTGTAAGAATAAAACAAAAGTGGTTGCTCCATGATGCTGAGGATGGGATCAAGATCAAATTGCCGACCATTTTGGATTTTGTCTGTAAATCAGGACAATATTATACAGTTTTACCCAACCTAAAAAGTACACAAAATGTGCTTTATTTTTGTCAACAGCCCTTTGGGATTGTGATGCTTGCACCATGCATCAATACATGAATTTGATATAGGTGCAATAGGTTCATTAATGCAGGGGGTAAATTGCCACTTGGTCTACAACCATTTGGTCTACTCCCATTTGGTCTACTAGAAAATTATGGATCTGGCGGCTTAATTATGATTATGGATTATGATTAGGATTAGGGTTGTGGATTAGGGTTAGGGTTAGGGTTAGGGTTTTGGAGGCATCAGGTAGTAGACCAAATGGGAAGTAGACCAACTGAGATTAGACCAAGTGAACATAAACCATGCAGGGTACATGACTCGGCAAAGTGGTTAGCCTTTTGTCAAGGCCCTCGTGCTATGTGTGGCACAACTATGTGAACGGGGCGAGCATCGTGAGGAGCGAAGCGAACAGCCCAAGCGCTTGCGCGAGCGCCTTTTACCAGTTTACCATCTAATACAAGATTAATTTGTTGTTGTTTATTTCTTACGTAAACCTTATATTTTACCGACCATTTTACCGAAATTGGTAAAAATGTTACAGGATTGCATTGCGTGATGTTGCTGTCTGCCAACCGATACATCTTCTGATATTAAATTTTAAATTCAAACATAAAGGAAACTGACTAGAAATATTTGAGTGATTAAAAGTGAGCAAAGAAAAATAGGCTTCACCGGGAATCGAACCCGAGACCGCCGGATTGCTAGACCGGTGCTCAAACCATCAAGCCACGAAGACTTTGTATGGTGGGCGTTCCCATGAAACCCTTTTCAATGCTCGATTAGTCAGAAGCTATATAAACTGGGCCAATCCCAAGGATAATTAAATCAACTTTTATAGAGAAAGGCGCAGGATCACGCGAAGTGATGCAGCTTTTTTTATTAATTAAATTCAAACATAAAGGAAACTGACTATAAATATTTGAGTGATTAAAAGTGAGCAAAGAAAAATAGGCATCGCCGGGAATCGAACCCGAGACCGCCGGATTGCTAGACCGGTGCTCAAACCATCAAGCCACGAAGACTTTGTATGGTGGGCGTTCCCATGAAACCCTTTATTTTATCAGAAACCGTAGAAAAAACACATTTTAAACCTATATAGTATTATAAATAGTATTATGTTTACCTGACTAGTAGTCGAAATTCAAAATGGCCGCCATTTTGAACTTCATCCTGCCATAAGAATTGTTGGGGCAACCACTTTTTTGAAATCGTATATAAAGACAAATTAGCATGATTGAAAATGGGGCTTTTATCCACCGTGTCGCGATGTTTTCTTTAAGGTACTCCACTACTGCGGGTGCTTGCATTTCGATCCAGGCACAAATCGGATGTTAACGGTGTAACATCGGAAAACAAAACCTTGGGGAAATCCCTCTAAAATTAGACTCATTATATCAGATGTTGATCGTATCAGGTTGTACAACTAGAGTCGCATTATTTTTCGGAATTACTACAAACTGTTAATTGAATAAAGCTGCAGTAAATCGTTATGTTTTAATATTTATAGTGTATGACATATCTTTCCGGAATATATAATGTTAACCGGATTTTCAAAACAACAATATAACTTAAATTAATAGTAAACTAACGCTTGAAAAAAAAAAAAAGGGATATTTGGAAAATGGCAGATACGGGGTAAAATGTACTTTGCATGTGGTCATCACAGTCCATAACTTGTACTTTTCAATAATCATGCACTTACAAACAAACAAACAAACACAACACAACACAACAACTATGTTCGTTATCAGCCATACAGTTGTCTTTAAAACGAATTTGTGTAATTAACACTAAGAGATAATGGTTCAAAATGTGCACCCTGTAAAATGTTGTACAATATATAGGCACACTAAACGGTGCATTCCACACTTGCATCATTTAGGGTGCAGACATAGGGGTGCAAGTCCGCAATTTGCACGCGAAAGTTTGCTGTTATATAATAATATTGTAACAAGGCTCAAGGGTGCCAACATTTGAAAAATATTTTCTTAAAATTATGATGCAACATTGATAACTAAGTTGCATGCCTACTATAATATATTTTACATACATATTTCCATCGCTATAGTACTTGCGTTTTAAGAACGATGCCATATTGGATTTCAGGTTACAAACTATGTCTGATCATCATAGTAAAATAAAATATGAATTCTTCACCCAATACAACCCCATTAAATATGTTCTAATTAGCACAGAGTGCCTAACCATTCAACGTGAGAGGATTCGTGGCGGCTGATGGCGGCCATTTTGAGATTTGGCTGACATCTTGGATATGAGGTTTAAAGGGATAGTTGAGTTTTGGTAAAGAGGGTACAGTTTTGGTCAAACTGAACCAAAACCAGCACCATTACATTACAAACTAATAGTTATAACTCCACCATGCCCGAAAGGAATGAAAAATTACAATTGACTAAGTAAAAAGTCTGTTATCATTCAAAAAGAGCCGTTCAAATTCAAGAGGGCGCTCTCGAAAATATCATTGGTTTCAACCATTTAAAATAAGATATTGTGCATGTGATGTTTCGTTGAAATAGTGATTAGATAGAGAGATAATCAACAACTATTTTAAAATCTTGTTTGTAAATTTTTGAAAAGAGGAAGCATTTAAAAAAAAAATAACGGCTGGTTCAAAATTATCGAATAATTGTGGCGCCCCACAATTATTACAAATGGTTATGTTTATGAATTTTCAGCCATTTCTGAAGCAATTTTGATAAAATAAAGTTTATTCTGTCTTTAATTGTATGCTCTTTCAAATTTGACACTCAGTTTTGTATTATCTCACAGCGCCCTCTATACCAAAACTCAACTATCCCTTTAACGAAAGGTGTGATCATCATAATGATATCAAATATGAATTCCTCACCCGATAAAACCTCATAATATGTTCTTTATTGTGGCTGATGGCGGCCATTTTGAATATTGGCCCCCAATATTTAAGGTAAGGGGATGGCCTGTACTATTCCACCCCCCCCCCCCCCCATATTTGGGGCTCAGAAATATCAAATAACATTTAAATGAATGGACATTGCCCCCTCCCATTCATTATGTAAAAGTGGATACAATAGTCTTCTTTAAACCACATCTTGAGACAGCTAAACTGCCCAAATCTAAAAGCTTTTTTTAAATTTTTTATAGCTTATTATATAACTTACAATTTACCTATTGACATAATTATGAACATCTTTAGTTCTTGCTATCGAAAATCAAAAGAGCTGGAATCTCCGCCCCCTGGACCCCCATTCAGATTCCAATGACTGATATTCCTTGACTAATACCATTCAGGGTTTTCAGTGTGCTTGCAAAGTGCACTTAATAATCTTCACATTTCTGAACAGTTAAATATCAATAGCTAATGGGCCCAGGCATATACTACTAGTCCAGTTTGGACTGCGGCGAATAATTTATTTTCTCCCTGTCCGCTCTTGCCCACTAGATGGCGACAAACCCTCAAATATTACGAGACTGATCAATCCACTGGATCACTCACCTACGTCGAGTTTATCGCAATCTAGCGAACAGGAGCGGACAGGGGAAAATGAAATATATACACCGCAGTCCAAACTGGACTAGCCCCGACAGGATGGTATTAGCGGGCCCTTATTTCCCAACCATTTATATGGGTTTCTTGCGAAAGTTCTCACCACGTGCCCCAAGTGTGCTCGTGCAAACAATACCCAAAGACCTTCGGCGTAATTCGGTTAAAGTCATACCACCTGTAAAGTGTTCAAATCCACGAAAATTACTTGGAGCTTCCTCGTTTCTCTTCTTTTAGCTTTCTCTTGTTTAGCTTATGGTAAAAGAAGAATAAAATATGGTTTGATTTTTTTTAAATGTCCCTTTAGTATGAAGATAATTATCATTTAAATCTTTTATTTCAATCACGTTGATTAACGCTTTTGATAAAAAGTACAATTGTCCTAGCTGAGAACGTCCGCATGCAGCACCGTGAGAACATTCCGGAGATTGAACTTTGAGCCGAGCGAGTGCAAATTCCATGAATTCTGTACTACGTGTGTAAACATAACGGGTGCGAATATCTCAAACGGATCATTCATTACTGCGACAAATGTATGGCAGACCATCAGTATTCGGTGATAAAATATGAACTCAATATTCGTTGTTTTCACTAGGTAAACAGTGTTCGTTTTCTTTCAAACTTTCACAAATCTTTCAATTGTATTTTACAATGATATTGATATAGGATTGAAGTCTCAAATGTCATTTTGTGCAATATCTGACACTTTACAGGTATCACTTTAAACACTATTTTGCGTCCCCTACCCACCCCCCCCCCCCCCGGTCATAAAACCCAAGATGCACCCTGCTAGGTCGAAAATGGTCAACATTACATATCGACCCCCCCCCCCCCCCCCCCCGCACCCTCAGCGGCGCGCATGTAACTTTCATTATATTTTTGCATTTAACGATGCTATGCTTTAGGTTTAACCAAAGTTTAGCCATCATATTTGCTTTTGTAGCTTTCCCAAAACTGTTTTTTTGCTTCAAAGGGCCTAGAAACATTGTCAAAATTGACAAAACTCACTTTAAACTGTAGCAGTTCTCACATACCTTGTTGTATTCATAAACCAATAGGAGCATGGAACAGCTTTCTGTTTTCCAAATTTCTCTTCAGTTATAATGATATGTATGATTGAAGTTTTCAGGTTTCTAATTATCAACTGGATAACTGTGTGCAAAGTCAATGCAATGGGTTAGGAAATATCACTTTCATAACTTTGCATTTTCGCTCATTACTCGGTCATAATAATTTACCATGAGATTTTTACGCATTACTCAGTGGACATATCAGCTCAAAGAAATACCCATTTTCAAAAATTTGCCAATTGTTGCATATGTCAACACGGTTGCTACATTGTTCAAAAAGTGATATTCAGAGTTCAATCATATATACCACTATAATTGAAATATTCTTCTGTATGATGTGTGATAGTTTGTATCACCAGCCCATTGATTTTGACTGCTATTGAAAAGCGTTCCGGAACGTTTTGATACGTGCGCCAGGCCGTACGCAGTCAAGCATACTAGCCAAGGGTACTCAACCCGACGAAGACGCCGAGCGGACACGTTGTGAAATGTTAGTTCAACTCAATCTCAGCGGCGCGCATGGAACTTTCGTTATAATATTTCTGCATGTTTTGACTCAGATTTGACCGTATGAACCCTCTTTCAGACTATTTCAGCAATGTTGATCAATTAGTTTGGCAAAGAGTTGCTTCATTAGCTTTTCAATAATAAAGTTCTGAAAAAGAGAATGCAATTTAGTATTTCCTCTTAAAAGTTTCGTTTTGCAATGTTCACCTTTAATTAAGGATATATTTATGATTCATTTGGAAAAAGTCAGAGGACTATTCCAACTGTGTACAAACTTATGACAACGATGAACGATCGAGTCAACTTTATATTTTCGCTCATAACTCGCCCACTCGGCCATAAATTTGTTTATCATGAAACTTCATACCAGTCAGAGCATAATATGTTGAATCAAACTACAGTATAATACAGACCTGAACGGTCCAAATTCATAAAAGCCCACTAGCTTAGTTCCTTGCTAAGTCACTTTTGGATGGTGAGACTAAGAATGAAACACAAGATATTTTAGTTGATAGGCTAACCATGCAGCAGACCCTATTTGGGGACTAGCTAGGACCTGTTAGTTGCTCACTAAACCGTATCATACTAGCTGGGTTATATGTATACGGGGCCAGGGGGTGGTAGAGTGATAGTGGACAGGTGGTGTACGTGGTGGTGGTGTACTGGTGGTGGTGGTGGAGGTAGTTGTGGTGATAGTGGTGGTGTACGTGGCGGTGGTGGACTGGTGGTGTACTGGCGGTGTACGTGGCGGTGGTGGACTGGTGGTGTACTGGTGGTGTACGTGGCGGTGGTGGACTGGTGCATGCTGTGGTGTTGGTGGAGGTGGTGGTGGCAGTGGAGGTGGTGGCGGCTATTAATACAGGGTGCCCCCCCCCCCCCCCCCCCCAAAAAAAAGGAACGGGGCACTTCCCAAATTAAAGTAACAAAATGAACATGTCCATCGGATAGGGTGTTTTTTCCAATGAAAAACGATACCAAGAATAGACATTTTGGTCGTGTAGTTTTTTGTTATAGGGCGCTCTGAGTGACACCATGTCAGGTTCCCGTCAGGTTCCCATTTTTGTCAATTTTTTACCAAGTCATTGCCCGATAATTCGCACTTACTGCCCGTTATAGCATCGGACAACTATGCCCATTCTTTCGTTTCACAGCTGAATGCACAATAACAATGGCGCGCGTGCAGTACTGCTCCGCTATAACGGGCCGTGAGTGCGAATTATCGGGCACTGACTTGGTAAAAATTGACAAAAATGGGAACCTGACATGGTGTCACCCATGCACAGCGCCCTAAAACAAAAACTACTCAACCAAAATGACTGCTCTTGGTATCGTTTTTCATTGGAAAGGACACCCTTTCCGATTGACATACTAATGTTGTTACTTTTTTTGGGGGGGGGAAGTGCCCCGTTCCGTTTTTTTGTTGGGCCACCCTGTATAGCTACCCTTTTCTTGCATTATGAATAGCGACCGTGATTTTTTTAATTATGAATTGCGACCATTTTCTCACATTATGAATAGCGGTCCCGATGTATAGCGACCTTTATACTGACCCTCAAATGCTCAATGTGTATAGCGACCCTTTAATAAGATTATGAATAGCGACCCTTTTCTTAGATTATAAATAGCGACCCTTATGACAAGTCGACTCTTATATAGCGAGCGGACCCGGCCGGTGATGGTGGAGGTGGTAGTGGTGGAGGTCAGGCGTACCCAGGGGAGGGGGGGGGGGGGGGGGGTCAACCCTATGGTGGAGAGTGGTGGTGGTGGTGGTGGTGAAGGTGGAGGTAGAGGTGGTGAAGGTGGAGGTGGACGGTGGTCGGTGGAGGTGGTGGTGGTGGTGGTAGTGGTGGAGGTGGTGGTGGTGGTGGTGGTGGTGGTGGTGGTGGTAGTGGTACTGGTAGTGGTGGTGGTGGTGGTGGTGGTGCCGGTGGTGGAGAGGTGCGCTGCATATGGTGGCAGGCCTGGTGGCCGTGGGGTGATTATGATTTACATAATGGTGGTGGAGATGATCGATGGCGGTGGTGGTGGAGGTGGTAGATGTATTGGAGCGCGTAGTGGTGCATAGGGGTGCATAGTGGTGGTGGTGATGGTGGTACTGGTGGACTGGTTGGTGGCGGTGGTCACGAGTGCATGCTAGCTGTCAGCTGTGTGCATGCATGGTACGTACCATCGCTGTGTGTTATTGTTTATGGTTCACATAGCTAGTCGATCTATTTGTGCACCACGTGCACGCACGTGTACGTGTTTTGAGCATTATCCTGGCCTAGTTATAAGACATCTCGACCCGCACCCTTACAGCCCTATGGTAGGATGTCATTGCTATTTGATTTAATAACTTTCTATAATAAGGAAGGTTTGAAAATTGTAATGATATATTCAGTCAAATAATATCAGCATTGTTTACTTTTTAAGCAATATTCGACTGAAAACAAGTATAATGTTATTAGTTCATAACCTTCTGTGATTAGTGTAGTAACAGCGAGATTGTCGTACGGCGAAATTTGAGGACGAGACGGCCGATATATTTCACAGCTGATCGCATATCGATCGATAGCGCAGCACAATATACACACCACCTCGATCTGCATGCATGCTGCGCTGCGAGTTGCGTGTCCGCTCGAAAGTGCGAATTTTTTGAAAGCCGGAGGTTCGTATAAATTGTCATTTACATTTTCACTGTTGACTATTATCTTTTGAAGTATGAATGATTCATATTTGAAATCGTATGTGAGATTCCTATGCACTTGTTATTAGCTGTCATTGCCCGTAATCCCAAATAAAATGGTTCAAAGTCAAACTGGTACAACGTATACTGTAAGTTTGTAACTGTCAAACAAAAGTTGACATTACAAACAAGGTGCATTTGTGGGCGCTAATGTGGTTTCGTACCCCTTTTTTTTTTTTTTTTTTTTTTTCTTTTCGTACCCCTTTTTTTCTCTTTTGTTTCCAACGCTTTATTTGTCTTTAAACTCAACTAAATTAGTTCGTATTACTCACTGCACTTTGTCCTTATCCCTCGATGGTCTGTTGTAATATTTTGGTCAACATTTAAGCCCTTTTTTTGGCGACTTTAATCGATGGTTTTGAAAGCGTCGTGGCACCAGCTTCGCGGTCGCAAGAATCGAAATAGCGGGACTTCACGAGCAGCTACCTATGCCCTTAGCTACCGGTGACTTGAACGTACCGTACTCCTGTCGTACGTGCTCGCGCGCGCCGTACTGGTTACATCCATAGCTGAAGCGATGTATGGTGGCTCTAAATGTGGAACTAAACAAAAACACGATCATACGGCCACCCGCTTGGTCAATTGATTACGTTTCAGATTTATAGCCACCATACATATGGACGTAACCGGTACGGAGCGCGCAGGAGTACGGTACTCTCTCCACGTTCATGTCACCGGTAGCTAACGGCATAGCTGCTCGTGAAGTCCCGCTATTTCGATTCTTGCGACCGCGAAGCTGGTGCCGCGACGCTTTCAAAACCATCGATTAAAGTCGCCAAAAAAGGGCTTAAATGTTGACCAAAATATTACAACAGACCATCGAGGGATAAGGACAAAGTGCAGTGAGTAATACGAACTAATTTAGTTGAGTTTAAAGACAAATAAAGCATTTGAAAAAAAAAAAAAAAAAAAAAAAAAAGGGGGGACAAAACCACATTAGCGCCCATTTGTGTGCATTTGGCATGCACGGCATATGGCATTGTATGGCATGGCATGGCATGGCATGGCATGGCATGCCAAGGTGACGGTGTGTGGCTGTGCATGGATGATTTTTCACATGACAACACTAAAGGGCCTGTTACACATTCAAGGTGCCAACACGGATGACCACGGATTGACGGTCCGGGGTACTCTGTGTTGCCTCCGGCGTCCTCCGTGTTGCCTCCGGCGTCATCCTTGCCACCTTGGGCTTGGGCGCAGCAGGGAAAATTAAACCTGCTTAATTTTGACCGGGAGCTCCGTGTTGAGACCGGCCAAAATTCTATTGTTCAGCTCATCCGTGTTGACTCTGTGTTGCTTCCTTGCGTATATACACCGTGTTGGCACCGTACTTGGACCGTACTGACACCGGCCCTCGATCCGTGTTGGCACCGTGAATGTGTAACGGGGCCCTTAACCATGCTAGTAACAGTCTACACAGCTCAGCCTGCCACATCATCATCCCCATTACATGTGGGTACCTATACAGGTACCCACATCCCCACCTACATCAAAACGTAAGGTAGGGTTTCTCCCCGTTCATTCATTCCACTTATGACATGACATTTGTAATCTATAAGGTGAAATTAAATCATTGAAAGATGTGTTTTTGATACTTACCCACTTTTCTTGCTATGAATCAGCCAATATTTCACGTTCATTTGCCATGCAGTCGCGTCGAGCGCTGATCATCGCACACGCTTGCGACGGAAGTACCGTGAAAAGTGTGTTGCTGAAATGACCTTTCGTTAGGTAGTCTTCGTCCAGCCATGAATTGATACGTTGTAAATTACTTACGCACATTATTGTATGCCTGTCAAATCGGAAATAAAGTGTGTGCCACTGAGTGCGCTTGAGATGAAACTACCGTATTTTGCTTGCGAATTGTTGTTTTTCAAACTTTTAAAGAATATGGATTTAAAAATTGTAACGACTGATTTTTGAATAGAATTAAATAAAATACGATGGAATATATTTATTTTTTATGAAAAAACGTACACACATTAAATTAAATTATACATTTTTACTTTGCAGTTTTAACAGTTGATGATGAGCCTTGCTTCCGACCAAAACAAGTTCGTATGATTGATGACGTAATACAATTTGCGCTAGCTACACGGTGAACGCCATTATTACGTGTGCGGTGATGCTGGATTGACGTGCAGTTCAGGACCAACAAACAAAATTGTAGCCCATTTCAATTTAGCTAGGGGCAACGTGACGCCTCCAAATGGAGGATTTTAAACCTGTCATCTAGCACGATCTGCAAAGTTAGGTGAGAAAATTAAAAAACACACTGATTAATTTAACGTCATATACAGTCCTACAAAAAAAAACGGGGGTTAGTGAACACATAGCCCGCTGTCGCATTCATCGTGTATTCCCATTATATGACTTCGCCGAGCGCCAGTACAGCCGAAGTGCGCTTGCGCATGAAAATCATATGAATATTTATGAGGCCAGCCCGACGCACACGTGCCAGAGCGCTCCACTGTGCATGCACAAAAAAGTACGACGATAGCTACTGTATATCGGGACTGCAAAACCATGCATAATGTCCATGTCAACAACTTTATCAACACTCGCACACAAGAAAAAAGGTATGAAACGATCGATAAAAGTATGTAGAATTCAGATAAATTATCATCATTCACATACAAAATTTTCGAAACATCGAAAACTTACCTTATAAACGGCATCCCGAATAGCTCAAAATCCATTTTGGCGAAAAACAGCAGGTGAAAAAGACCTTCTTTCACAAGATTTTGTCCAAAGAGTCGCGTATCGAATTTGGTATCAACGTGTAGAATGGGCGTTCAGAAAGCCAATGACGTAAGCATCGAAATGAATTGTGGGAAGAGAATGCAGCGAAAAGGGTAAACCCTGTGCTATGTCCAGACCGATACCGCTCCGATACCACATTTTCATGGCATGCATAATCGACCCAGAAGCCAGCCAAGGGCAATTCCACGGTAACGGAAGGACATTCAGACACAATTTTGGAACTTCAATCAAATAATTCCAGGATCCTGCTTTTGATTTTTTATTCTAAATGGCATGTCTTTGATCCTTGTTGGGACACCTTTGATTTCCGCTATTTCTAAAATTTTGACCGCATTGTGTAAATTAGATATGGACACTAATGAGGCCGGTAATGGAAGGACGCCAAAATGGACATGGATTTTCAATTTTTTTAGTTATGACCCAATCTCTGTGAAGTTACGAGGTTTATCATGTTAAGTTGGCTACTAGTCAATTTCCTTATGTTCACAGAGTATAACACCACTTTTTAAGAAAAATATCTACATTGGTATATTAATTATGAGAAATTAATTACTCCAGTGTTCGGTAACGGAAGGACCTCTGAAAAGTCTATTGGAATTGTACAATAAAATTAATTTTTAAATTTAAAGACCATTTATGAGAAGGAAACATCTCTTTTGTGGTCTAAAATGAGTTTGTATCATAGATCTATAGCATATGGACATCACAAGCATTTACATTTCTATTTTTTCTTACTATATTTCATGCTCCAATGGCTCTTATTCATGGTCAATCCATGGTAACGGAAGGACACTCAGACACAAATTGTCAACGTTAAGAAAGACATTTTTAAATACTTGTGTTGTTAGAGCAGTCTATTTTGATAACAATACTTCCAAAACATACAGTTTTAAGGTCCCATAATTTGTTATTTATTTTTTTTATCTCCGCACATTATTGAATATGCATACAAATGAGGTCGGTAACGGAAGGACACCAAAATGGACAAGGTTTTGTTATCAAATCAGTTTTAACTAAAACTCTGTGATATTAAATAATACAAAATATTTTAAGGGTACACATTTCATTCTCTGAAGGGTTAAGAAGAATTTACTTGTTCTTTGATTAAAATTTGTCCGCAGATATTTGAGTTATTTCACACAAGGCGGACCAATGTTCGGTAACGGAAGGACATAATGGACTATAATGTATGATATGACACAGTAGGGTCATTCCATGTCAAATCACCTTTAAAAAAAATAGAAAATTTTCATCGCAGCCCCCTTCAAATTTGCTAATATTTGGTATGTATGATATTTCAACCTTTAAAAGCGCAAATATTTAAGTTTTAGCCCAATCCGCCCAATGGTTTTGGCGCTATGGTCGATTCTTATGGGGGAGTTTTGTAAGAAATGGGCGTGGGCACCATTTTTCAAATGGCCATTGTCCATTAACCGTTGGGTCAATTTATTTTGTAAAGGTGTCATTGGACTGGGGATGTTATGTGCAATCCATTTATGCCATTTGTGTTCATGCATGAGCGAGTTTGGATACGATAACCTTTGACCTTCCGTTTTACCTCGTGGATCAAATAATTTTGAGAATTTGTTTTGCTTAAATCTTGGCTTGATATAATTTCTACAACATATGAAAGAATTGGAGATATATTATTTCTTGCTTTTTCTACAGCCTTGTTTTTAGTTTGTAAAGTTCATGTAAAATTTAATTATTTTAGACCTACACCCATGTCCAAGAATTCTATAGGGGTGTATTGTATTAAAAAAAAGACCTATTCAAAGTCATGGTCAGAGCCTATTCACACCCTGGCTTACCAAAGTTAAATAGACCTACTAATCCCCATACAATAGAAATCCAGACAAATGGCATCATGGTACAAGGGCCCTGTTGCAGAAAGAGATAAAATCAATTGTGAGCCAGATCAAATGTTCTAAATGCACAAATCTGATTAGTTGAAACACAGAAAATTACTAGTCTGACCACGCTACGCCACTGATAGCTGGCCATTGCAGGTATTGTCTCATTATTTTGGGTTTTCATATATGAGAGACCAATTTTTTAACATAAATTTTGTCATAATATGTAATATGAGGTACCTTGTCCATCTGTTACCATGTGTATGGTAACGGAAGGACATTTTCTTTTGCTATTTATTAATTAACGAAGAAACAATGAGTAATACAATTGTTAGCAATGGGAAGGCCTACTTGAACTTGCTTTGCACTGAAAATTGGTCTGCTCTCTAACAATTATGTGAGACACAACATTAAAAATATTGATTTTTCGGTAACGGAAGGACATTTTCATAGGCTGAAAATAAGAAGTCATTGAAGCATAACAAATCAAATAAATCATACAAATTTACTATTTTACGAAATGGTCATATCTCAGGAGTCAGAATAATGGTTTTTAGGCTTAACTGGGGAAATATTAAACAAACACAGGATCAAAACACTTTTTCACAAAAATGTCAAATTTGTGGGGTTCAATTATGGTTATAAAGTTATTATAAAAAAACAACTAAAATTATGTAAAACTAAAAATTTCTCATTGAATTCCAAAAATATAGAATTTGAGCTTTGATTTGATACCAAATTTGTATCATAAAAATGCTTGTAAAATTTTTGGTCAAATGTCCACTTTGGCGTGGAATTGCCCATAAGTCTCGTAATGAGATGCGTGCGCACGCGATCAATGATGTCATGCATACATTATCGTTCGCGAAAGGTACCGCTCGCTGGCTATGTGCCTGCACAGCTCAGCCTGCACTCTAGATCGACAAATCTTTCATGGCCTCTTTTACATTTTACTGAAATATTTTAGTTGTCGGCCCTGGTAGCTAGAAGTAGTACTATACTAGTATAGAAGGGCCGACAGTAAAAGCCGAGCGTTGATAACTGCTAAACAAGATACACATGATACACACTTCTCGTGCAGCTTAGAATAACATAATGTGTGTTTGTCCTGGAAAAGCGTAGTACTAGTAGACTTCAGCCTCAGGCACATGTTCATAACATAAACCGACTAGTCCATTAAATAATAGGGGGTGAAAAATGAATGTAAAAAGAAGATCACATTTATTGCATTTGTACATTTTTATATTTTTTGCGAGTAGGTAAGTATATTATAGATAATAATATTTATTGCTGAGTCAAAACATTTACTAAATGTTTTAACATTTAGCGTTTCAGAAAATGTTGAAAAAATGTTAGTTTTTTTTCCCCTCCCACCCTGTAGACTAGTGATGGTCGGGAGATTGCAAAAAAGTTAATTTTGACGCCTGAAAATGCTGAAATACTGTTAGAAAATATTCTAAAAAAAGTAAAATGTAAAAAACAAACTCGACAAATACCTACATTCAATCCATTCTCAATGACAATGCTGCTTCCCATCAAACAAGCTCAAAATGTGAGAGCTACTTGTTGCTCAACTTCTGCACATGATTGTGATAAATGTGGCTTAAAATGTGATATTCTAGTAATGTAGGTGTACAAATGGTAGACTTCCAAATTCCAATGAGTATACTTCATATTAAATACTAAAGAACATAGATGTGCCATTTATCTTGATTCATTTCAAAGGAAAATCTTGACGAACACAAAGCCGCAAAATGGATTTAATAAGAATGTTCCAATTCATGAGGTAGGGATGAACTGATTTCTGAATTCAACAAGTTGGCATTCAGTTGTTTTAGATTTTACAACAAAAAACACCTTAACTATTAATCTAAAAGTTGTTTTCAAGTTTTGTTACTTATTTTTATTTTTTATTTCAGTTTTACTCAAACTTAATGACGATAACAGTTTGTTGGATTTGTTTCCCTTTTCTTTTTTTTTTGCCTCTACCACCTACACTGTAGCTTACATAAGGAGATTACTTGATCATGACACGATATCATGTCCATGTAAGAGCTTGCAAAGACCTTAAAAATTAATTTCAACTGTTCCACAGAGACTAGGCTCCACTGACTGCCTCCTTGAAAGAGAAAGGTAAAAGAAAAACAAATAAACAAAGAATACACCATTAGTTGGTTGTATCTGTCTAGCAATGTGATCTGTTTATTTTTGTCAAATTCTCCCAAAATCACTTGGAGCTTTCACAATTCTCTTATACCTTGTTTGGCTTTTTGGCAACAAAAGAATTAAATTGGTTTTGTATTTCCGAACATCTCCCTGAATATGGAGATATTTATGATTGAAATGAACAGCATTCAGGGACACATTGTAGTCAAATCAAATATCACTTGCAGACAAACCTTATGAAGCTAATTGGTCATTTTGATGTGTCCCTACTGAATTTGTAATGAAAGATTTGCTACCAGTTGGAGGCACATTTCCCAAAGTTTTGCATAGCGTTTTATTTGTTATACATATTTTTAATATCAATTGTACATCTAGATACATTTCTAGCATTTTTACTCTCATATTCTTTTAAAGGGATCTAGTAACTTTGTTGACATGTGCAAAAAGTGATGAGTGTTTGATACAATTTATATTGTTGTTATCTGATATTTCCACTGGGTGTTGTGTGAAAATTTCAAGTTAAATGGACTTTATATGGCCGAGTAATGAGCAAAAATGCAAATTGACATTCACTTACTTATTGCACTCACTTTGTACACGGTTCTGACGATCCGTTAGATAATTTGACATCTGAACCCTTCAATCGTAAATATCTTTTTAACAAAATGGAAATTTGAAAAACCGAAATCTGTCCCATGCTTTTTTGTTAATAAGAATACAAAAATGTATGAGGGAACCGCCAGAATTTCAATTGGATTTTGAGGATTTGGACAATGTTACTACATGTAAGTCCCTTTAAAATTGTTGATGGGTAATACATTTTCCCACCTAAAACAATGATTTATTAACACAATTTAGCCTTTATGTATCTTTTTTAATGTGGTCAGAAATCAGAATCTTGCATTTAAACCAAAGGCTTGAATAGAAGAGTAATCATTTCATTTTAATTTTGTTTGGTTCAGTTTGCTTATTTTTCTTTGCCTAATTTTGTTCCACATTTTTATTTTTTTGTTACAATTTTGCCATACCTCTGGCTTATTAACAAGTTGAATGAATATAAAGAAAAAAGGTTATCAAAATGTCGGTTAAATTAAAATGTTGATGATTTTTTGCTGAAAATATGTTTCTGTTTTTGAAGGGCCTCAACAAACGGATCTTGTTGATTTGATATTTGAATTAGTAAGATTCCTGAACATTTTATGACAGTTGAAATAAAAGACTACATGTAATCAAGCAAAGAATGAATATTTAGAAATGTGTGTTATTTTGTTCTGTCACCCATCTTTCAATGTTTCAGGGCCAAATCCGTGAGTCATTACTGTTGTATAAAGCGATACCAGTAGAGTTCCGAAGCAGGGATAAAGTAAAACAACACTCTGGTTGTTTCTTTTCTGCAGCAATACATCATGGTACCACGGAAAGAATTAATTTTTTATTTTAGGGGGCTACTTTTTCAATTTGATGGATATCACAATATATTTCACATGATACCCTATGGTAATATTAGGGGCTACCTACTGATTTCAGGTGGCTATTTTGAAAATTTGGGGGCAAAGTCGCCCTCAGTCCCCGTGTATTTCCTACCCTGCATGGTACACAAACTGATTTGAACTGGCAGCTTTCTTAGCAGGCTTCAAACGAGAACATGTACACTTATTTTTTATCCAGGCTGACATTTTAAGTGATTGTGAATGTTTTTCAAAAATATGACATTGAGATGTTTCAAAGATGATAGTCCAGACTGACTTGCCTTATTAACCATTTAAGGCGCTTTGATTTTAACTTCAAAACTGCACATTCCTCCTCCACACAACAAGATTGAATCTGTCAAGTTCGTTCATCAAAAGTTGAGTTTTCCCCCTCTATTGAGCATTCAAAACTATTTGATTTGAGTACAACACTCATTCTCCATAGACCCAGCCCAGGTATGTTCCAGTAACAGTTTAGAACAGAATGAATTGCATTTTATAATGCTATGTACAGCACTTTGTAGAAACTAGTTATTAGGTGCTATTCATTTTACAGTCTATATTATTATTAATCATTATTTGACATCCCCTTTTCTCTTTTATTCTCTTTTTTTTTGTGGCAGAACATTTCCCATGATGGACGGGTGGAACCCCATGGCGGAGGACTATAGGAACCCCACCTTCAACTCCTACACCAGGGGCCCTGCTACAGGACAAGGGGGAACGTAAGTCTAATGGATCATTCCCATCTAGCCCATGGGCCACTTGAAATGAATGCTCCCCAGGGAGTAGAGATCCATAAGCCGCTTTGATGGAATGCCCCCCAGGGAGTGGAGATGGTGCACACAATGTGTGCTGGTTGGCGTATCGTATGACCAAGGTTATATTAGTATAAAGCGCATAGAGAAGATTGGGATGAATCCCATGGCAGAATATAGAAACCCCAATTTCAACTCCTACACCAGGGTCCCCGCTGCTGGACAATGAGGAACGAATGGATCATTCCCATTGCCCATGGGCCACTTCGAAGGAATGCTCTCCAGGGAGTGGAGATGGTGCACACAAAAACGGTGTGTGTGTGCTGGCACTGTATCCCAAGACTGGGGGTAATGATAGTGTTAAGTGCGCCCTTGGCAGTGGCCTGGGTGCCAATGGCCACCTGCACCAGAAATTTGATTTGGCTATGGGGGGGGGGGGGGGGGGGGGGGGAGGGGGGTCTATCTGGGCCCCATTGCAGAAAGAGATGCAATAGATTGTAAAGTTGCAATTAATTGTAAGTCTGATCAAGTGACTACATGTGCATATCTGATTGGTTCAAATTTGCACATTTTCTGGCTTGCAATTAATTGCAACTTTACAATACATTGCAAGTGTCTCTGCGATGGGGCCCAGATGATTCATTTCGGCTACCTGAAAGAACAATTTTAATCAGCCTTTGAGTGTACTATAAAAGTCTATGAATACATGGTGACTTAACTTGGTGAGGTATGTAAGTTTTATACAATAGTAATCGTAATATTCAATTGTATACTTTGAAACAGAAATATTTAATTGAAATAAATGTTAATTCTTTTTTTGTTTTGTTGATTGTCTTTCCTGCAGTGAATCAATGAGACCCCAGAGGCCCAAAGTGCATGTGAGCGGGTTACCTCTGGAAATGACTGGTGTAAGTACACGAATGTGAAACATGCAATGTGTCAACGTTTTTTTTCTTCTTTTCAACTAACTGCGTTCATGAAACATATCTTGATTTTTAATAATATTTGAATCATGCAATGTGTTGTTTAGGTTAAATCGTCCTCATTTCAACTACTGTAATTGCTTTCATGAAAACATTGTATGTAGATTTTTACAATTATTTAATGTTTTGGGGTTAATTACTTGATTTGTTGAATAAATGATTTTAACATACATTTATTCTCTTAACCCTGTCAGGACTGGTCCCGAAAATACTCTGGCTGGGGTCTATGGAGAATACATGTTATAGCAATACTCTGGCTGGGGTCTATGGAGATTAGTATAGCAATACTCTGGCCTGGGGTCTATGGAGAATACAAGTTATAGCAAAATCACATCAATCCTGAACGGATTAATGAACCGGTTTATAAAAAGGTAGTGTACTTGGGTAACAGGCCACTTAAATTTGAAAAATTATTGTACTTGCCCAACTCTGCCACAAGGGAAAAAAAAGAAGTTAATTTCTAGCATTGTACGTTGTATCATACTATAGGAAGGACTATCGGAGCTGTTTTCACAAGCCGCCAGTGTGGTGGATGCCTACGTCATGCAACCTAAAGGAGGGAAAAACTTCAAGATTGGGTAAGTTTTGGTAATTTCCAAGGAAAACTACCAGATTTATATGCTTATATAGGGCAACGATGCAACAATTAAATACACAAAATACATACAGCAAAATAATAGAATACATAAAACAACAAAAGTGAAGGCGTTGAACAGAAACGGGCCAGAGTGAACAAGCACTAAAGAGAGATCAAGCGAAATGAAGAATGTTAGTCAGGAGCAGGCTAGAGTAAACAGGAACAAAGGAAGTGGACTAACTGGTCTGGATGATAATAATGAGTCAAGTGTGAAGCTTGGAAGCTTGGGGATAAGTAATGAATAAACTACTCCAGTCTGTCATCACAGCTATTCATTGCCATGTTTATGGATCTAAATGCCAGGCAAGCCAGACATTTCTGATTGAGTGTTTGCTGAGAAGGCCATCCCTAGCTAGTTAAAAATACATGATTACATATTTCACTGGAGCGTGAATCTTGTCGGTTAGTGCAGCTTCACCGTCTTGGTATCACACTGCCATCCACAGGTTATTGGTTCAGTGGTTTACCATCTCTAGCTTACTTGGCAGTAAGTGCAGCTTCACTGTCTTGATAACACACTGCCATCCACAGGTTAGTAGTTCAGTGGTTTGCCAACCCTAGCTCATTTTGCAGTTTGTGCAGCTTCACCATCTCAGTAACACTCTGCCATCCACAGGTTAGTAGTTCAGTGGTTTACCATCCCTAGATCACTTAGCAATTTTTACAGCTTCATCATATTGGTGACACACTGCCATCCACAGGTTAGTAGTTCAGTGGTTTGCCAACCCTAGCTCACTTTAAAGTTTGTGCAGCTTCAATATATTGGTAACACACTGCCTTCCACAGGTTAGTAGTTCAGTGGTTTGCCAACCCTAGCTCATTTTGCAGTTTGTGCAGCTTCACCATCTCAGTAACACTCTGCCATCCACAGGTTAGTAGTTCAGTGGTTTACCATCCCTAGATCACTTAGCAATTTTTACAGCTTCATCATATTGGTGACACACTGCCATCCACAGGTTAGTAGTTCAGTGGTTTGCCAACCCTAGCTCACTTTGCAGTTTGTGCAGCTTCAATATATTGGTAACACACTGCCTTCCACAGGTTTGTAGTTCAGTGGTTTACCATCCCTTGCCAACCGGTATCCCAACCCAATGGCCATGTCCCAGTCTTGGGGATTCCCACAATACTGCAATTATGAAATTTCTTATGATTCATTCGTGAGCATTGCGCAATATTTTTGTCCCATTTGTGATACTGCAAAATTGTTTTCCACAACCACACCTTATTTAATAGTGTGGATTCGAAGAAGGTATTTGTAGCATTTTAAGATTGATTTAAAAATCTGATTTCACTTGCAATTTGTTCATGGAAATATTTTAATATCAAAAGAAAAGAGGACAATTAAATATTCATAAGGATGGCTGGAGTTGAAGCTGAAGAAGATGCAGAATTTACCTGCAGTGGTACAATCAGGTATGTTACATTGATTTGGTTGCAAATTTAATTTTGCTCTTGCATTTTTTTGTTATTTTGCTTTGTTATTGAATGAAAAGTATGCTCCATTGACCGCATTATGTAATGCTCTTTCTAACACGTCTCCTATGTTCATAGCAAGCTACTTGTTTGCCAGTTATCTACTGTTATGTGCAACACTTACTTTGTTTTCAATTTGTTATCAAGTTATGCTTTTGTAATGTTATCCCAGTCGGGCATGAAATTAATTTCAGGCTTCTTTATATGTCAGCTGAAAACCAATTTCGATTACCTAGACAAATGAAAATATTGAATAAATTTTGTTCTTAAATGTCTCCTCAATTAACCATTTTTGGGGTATTTATTATTTGAAGCAGACCAAGCAAGTGCATTCTGATGATCTGAACCTATCTAATAAAAAAGTTGTCAAGGTGAATTTTTGCAATTATATTTTCTCACATGTTAAGTCATGTGGTCAAAGGACCTCATGCAAGGGCCGAGACATATATTCGACTGCACAAATATTGTAATGGGTTCAGTGAATTTTGGAGGTAAATAAGTTGTTCCACCATCGCTTATTTCTTGCAGGTTTGTGACCCTGTCCACGCTGTCAGACATGGAGAAGGCCATCTCTAAGATGAATGGCCATCAGATCAAGAACTACACCCTCAGGGTCAGTCCTGCTAGAGAGAGGCAGACGGATATGCGCTCAGAGTAAGTTGAACAGCATACCGTAAACCGGGGTGACTTTGGCCGCCGTGGGGACTTTGGCCACTTTTTTAGATGAATATATTTTCATCAAGCATCACATTTTAGAACAAATTTCTTATCGTTTCAAATGTATTCTTCGGGTAATGTATAGAATCACAAATTAGTTTTAAAGAGTGAGACTTAATGAAAATACATTCTTCTAAAAAAGTGGCCAAAGTCACCCCGGTGGCCAAACTCACCCCGGTTTATGGTACAACAGGCCATGGCTCTCTTCCAGGTGGCCATCAGATACATCAGATACACTCTCGCCATCGTCTTGTGTGTTGTTGATCCCAAGTCTTCGGTGGCCAATGCAAGATTTCTAGTGGCCATTGGCGAGCCCTGCAGGCAATGCTAGATTGTTAGATTATTAACCCTTTTTGGTCCTGGCCCAGTCGGGCAAACAAAATCCAGATTTATCATTGTTAATATACAACTAACGAATGGGCTTCTTGTGATAGTCAAATCTATTACCGAGGTGGGCTCAAAATGATTATTACCCGAAGCGTAGCTGAGGGTAATAGTCATTTTGAGCCCACCGAGGTAATAGATTGCCTATCACAATCAAGCACATTCGTTAGTTGTTTTATATCACTCATCAATATCAGTGATTGTGTTCAGCTTATAGCAAAATAAGTGATAATCTCTGAATATTTCATAAAATCGCTTGTAAATTTTGATATAAAAATCAATCGACATTAATGAAGCCAGTATGAGCCTCCAGAACCACGGCGCATCTAATACGCTTAAAGTCATTGTTATTTTGCGCACACAATCACAAAGACGCAAAACTGAGTGCGCACCAACGCGCTGGCAGTTGCGCACATACGCGATGAATGCGTGCTAGCGCTCCCACGGATGTGCTTATTGGCTGTCTTGGCGTTCTTCTTCCCAGGGTGTTAGTTTTTACCAGTAATGTCAATCACGTGACTAGAACGTGTGCGCCATAGAGTACTGCACAAATTTGATCGCGTGTGCATTTTGCTTAAACACATGATCTATGGGACGAACGCGTAACGAACTTTTAGTGTTAATTTTTTGCTAACAGCCCGGTCACATGATTGCGCGGGGATTGCGCGTGTTGTCCAAAACTATCATTTGTCAAATACAATGGTAAAACGATCTTATGAGGGATATAAAGATGAATAACAGTTTTGGGAAAGTTACAGAAAACATTTATAATTGAGCAATATTGTTTAATAAGTATCTAAAAAGGGCTTGTGTGGTAAAATCCGAACCTAACGATGCGTTAAATGCAGAAATATCGGAAGAAATCCATTACCCGCCCGTGAAATGTATAAATCCACAGCCCGTTCGCACCTGGACTGGAGATATCGACAAGCTGGGGACAAGCCCGTATAGCGAACGCAGGCGGTCATTTTGCACGTATTGTATGTGCGATTCCGCATAGGCGATATCAATCCGCAACAGATCAATATATAATTTTGCAAATTTATCAATTAGTAGGCGGTTTCTTGGCCAGATTTGTATAATCCCATATAATAAGTAAAACTATATACTTTCACATGGTTGGTAAAAAGAGCTTACATTTCATTTTTAGGGGGTGGGGCATTTCCCACTACTGTCATTCACCTTTAAGTTGCCCCATCCTTATACTCTGTGGCAGTAAGCAAAGAAAAACACTGCACATTTGGTTATATTTGATTGCCCATTCTGGCAAGTAAAATTTAGCATTATGAAATGTTGGTGACCCCAAAGGTTATTTTTTAGTGGCCCTGGGCCAATGGGCCTGTGCTAACTTGAACCAATGCCTAAGCAAATTGATATTCAGTAACTCACTGCACTCACTTTGTACACGGAAGAACAACTCGCCCAGAGTTTTTCTTATCTGATTACTTCATTCATACATATCTTTGTAACGAAAGGGAAATTTGAAAAACCGAAACCTGTCCCATGATTTTATTGTTAATACGAATACAACAAGGTATAAGGGAACCTCTAGAATTAAAATTTTATTTTGAGGATTTGGACAATGTTACTAAGTCCCTTTAATTAGTACAATGTAAATTAAAAAAACAAAAACAAAGATAGATATTACATTATCAAAGACGAACATTCCTAAAATCCAAAAGAAATCACAATGATATGTACACACAAATTTTGAAGGATTATGATAATTCATCTTTATATTTATATTTGTTTATAATTCTGTCATTAGCTTTGGGCAGGGAAGAGAAAGGATGTACCCCCGCCCCTCGGGGGGAGGAGATTCCAGAATGAACGGGAGCAATGCTGGGCCTCCTAGCATAACCGGTGGGGAGAGCAGTATGGAGAGGGATGGGAACAGAGCGCAGGAGACAGACGGGAGGGGCAGTGACACCCCCCAGCAGCGCGACTCCACCCCGCAACGCGGTACCTCTCTGTCTCCCATGACCGGCCTGATGGCAGCGGGCTGTGAGGAGTGTCAGCAGCTCCTGATGGCTCTCATGACGCACATGCAGCAAAACCACTCGGGGTCACAGGGTGCTGGGGGCAGTGCCAGCAATGCTGCCAGCCCCACCAAGCCTGCCACACCAGACTCTGTCAAACGTAACCTGCTCAATGGCAGTGGCAGTGGTAGCCGGCGGACCAGCGGTGAGGCAGAGAGGGTTGAGAGCAAGGGTGGCCAGGGCAGCAGCAATGGCAGCACGAGATCCCCAAGGCCTCAGCAAGGTGGTGACAGCTTGAGGTCCCCCATGACAGATGGGAGACCAGAGAGGTCACCCAAACAGTCCCCAGGAAGGCAAGGCAACAACAGGAACCAGGGCCAGAAGTCCTTCCAGCAGAGCACTAAGGGCAGTGCCTTCTCCAAGCCCCAGCCGATCCCCAGAGAACAGGACGAGCAACAGGCAGCCTCCAGCCCACCGCGAGGCAATGACAGTCCGAATAAGATGCAACAACTCCAGAAGGATGCGTCCGACATCAAGCCCTGTGAAGCATGCGGCAAAGCAGGTACAGGACCATACTTTCCAACGAGCAAACCAAATTAATTAAATGTGTTTTTTTTTCTGGCTACCTTATTGTGATAACTCTTGATTCTCCATGCCTAGCCTACTTTTCCCCTTAGAGAGGGGGAAAAAAAGAGTAAAATTCAAGCTTGATAAATTGGCTTGCAAAACATTTTATCCAGTGCTAGAAATTAACTTATTTTATTAATTTCTTTGTGGCCCAGTTGGGCAAGTAACAACAATAATTAAAGAAAAGAAGTCTGAACTTTTATTTCGTTGCCCATTTAGGCAAGTCAAATTTGACATTGATAACATTTTTGGTGGCCTGTAGCTTACATTTATTGGCACCGGGCCAGTGAGTATGTGCTCATTTTGTGCCTTGTGTTACCCCCCTTCCTTTGGTTCTTTAACAGGCAACAAGCACTGCTCTCTCTGCCACGTCACATACTGCTCTGTGCAGTGCCAGAAGGGTGACTGGAAGAAACACAGGAACAAGTGCAAGCCTACTCAACGCAGGTGAGTTTAGTCAGCACTTGGCTCTTATGAATTTAAAAAGA
Source organism: Echinarachnius parma (assembly GCA_037951105.1). Taxonomy (NCBI): domain Eukaryota; kingdom Metazoa; phylum Echinodermata; class Echinoidea; order Clypeasteroida; family Echinarachniidae; genus Echinarachnius; species Echinarachnius parma. The sequence goes on along the minus strand of JBAMJV010010462.1, from coordinate 66,997 downwards.
AAGTAAATTTAAGATTGTCATCAGATTTAATTCACATTCATTACCTAGACTAATTATTATTTGTAGCGTAAATAAATTAAAACCAATTTTTTTTTGTCTTGCTTATTTGTCTGTGGACTGCCTCGCAGTGATCAGACTGATGGAGACACCGCTTCCAGTAACCTGCTGTGGGCCGAAGATCTTGTAAAACCAACTCAACCAGAGAAGGAGATCAGGGTAGGAATCGTTGGCAATTTTGATGCTTATTGTGATTAAGGTGATGGTGATGGTGGTGGTGGTGGCAATGGTGTTGGTGATGGAGATGGTGATGGTGATGATGGTGATGGTCATGGATGGTGATTGTGATAGTGATGGTACTTGGGATGGTGATGGTCATGGTAGTGGTGATGGTGATGATGATGGTGATGGAGATAGTGGCGAGGATGATGGTGATTGTATTGATGGTGGTGGAGGTATTTCTGGTTGTGCTGGTGGTACTGCTGCTGCTGTTGATCATATTTTTGCTTATAATTATGATGTTTTACGATGTTGTTTCTAGGTGATGATCACACACATCAACCACCCTGGTTCATTCTGGATGCAACTGGCAGAAACCAGCTTCATCCAGCAGTATAAACGTGTAGTCGACCTCATCAACGTGCAGGTCAAACAATCGGCACCTCTGCAAAATGTACAGGTAAAATGAAAAAAAGACTGATGAATTATTACTTCTTTTGGGGGTGGGGGAGGAGGATCCTTTATGCCTATTAATGGTAGTTAATTTAGGTAATATGCTTTTTATGTTCATTTCCATAACATAATTCAAGTGGTTAATTCTTGATTGATTTGATTTATTTCCACAATTCATTTAAAAACAACAAAGTAACAAAAAGAGAATTACAGATAAAGCAACATGATATACATTGCGATTTAATTCAATTTAAATGTGGCATTGAATCTCTCTTTTTATCTCTGATTGTATTATTTTCTTTTGATGATTGTCTGCTGACCAGGAGAACATGTTGTGCCTGGCTCAGTACTCAGAGGACGGTGGGTGGTACCGTGCCAAGGTCTTACAATCGTCGAGCGGGGGCAACAAGATCATGGTGTCTCTGGTTGACTTTGGTAACACGGATGAAGTCGCCCTGGAGAACCTCCGTCCAGCTACACCAGAGATCATGCAGATTCCTCTTGTGGTTAGTTCATTTGAATAACCCTCTGAGTGGCATGGGTGACGCACAAAATTAGAATGAGATCAACTCATTTACTCCTCAATTAAAGGTGCACCTGTAAAGTGTCAGATATTGCCCAAAATGACATTTGAGACTTCAATTCTATACCCAAATCATTGTAAGATATGTCCAAATGATGTGTGAAAGTTCCATTGAAATCGAACACTGCTTTCTTGGTTAAAAAAGCGAAAATTTGTGTCCGCTTTTACAACTAATTACTTTATGACGTTTATGACCATTTATAAACGCTCTTGAGCTGAATGATTATAAATGATAGATATCGTCACACTAAATGGGCATTTGAAAAAAATCTAACCCTATTTTATTCTTCTCTTACCATAAGCCAAACAACATGGTAGAAGAGAAATGTGGAAGCTCAAATTAATTTTTGTGGAGTTAGACACTTTACAGGTGCACCTTTAATGCATGTGATAGTTATGTGTGTAATGAATTGTTTTCAATGCTTCTGAACCCTAGAAAAGCCAGGCTTTTTTATATGTGCAGTTTGTGGGCTGGATAAAGTGCCGAGTACATCCATGAATGGGGTTATTGATTAAGAAGTAACCGCTGTGATGTAGCGTATTGCCCTTCTGTGGAAAGCACACCAAGAAATTATAATAATTGTATCTTATTCATCCCTGTAGGTAGTGCAGGTACATAAACTCTACTCAACGAGTTGTACAAATATTTCTTTACTGCATGTAGCTTGGGTAGTACAAGGCTTTTTACCATCTTCGGCGAAAAGCACAAATATAAGTCTCTACTTACCCGACGTGATTTAGGTAGTGCAAGGGCTAAACATTCACTGCAGGAGTTGTAACAATATTAATTTACTGCATGTAACTTTGATAGTACAAGACTCTTTACCCCCTTCGGTGAAGAACACAATACATTTTCTCTTTATACGGGATGTGATTTAGGTAGTACTAGAGCTAAAAATTCACTAAACGAGTTGGAACAATCTTTATTTACTTTACTGTATGTAATATAGGTGGTACAAGGCTCCTTGGCCGATGTGGAGCCGAGAGGGAGCTCGGGCAAGTGGTCCGCGGAGAGCTGTCAGCTCCTGGAGGAACTATCGCAGAGCACGTTGGCAGCCAGGTTTGTGGGACACTGCGCAGGCATGTACCAGGTCCAGCTCAAGTGTGAAGATGGTAAGTCTATTGGGCAGCGTGGAAGGAATACTCCTCAGGGAGTGGAGATGCTGCACACATTGTGCAAAGTCTTTTCTAATCAATAATACTATTTGTATACTATAATGTATTTGTATGATTATTTAACTTTAAATTTATCCATAAAATAAAAGCATGTGGTTTCACAACATGCAGAGACTTAGAAGCTTCAGGGGCTTTGCCCCCTGATCCCCCACCATGGGTGTTATCCCCTGCACCCCCACTAGGGGCCCTACGCTACGACTGGTCCCTGGACCCCCTTCCAATGTGCGTTCAGTTTTCTGACTTTCAAATGTTGGCAAGTATGAATGTGTGTGGGCTGGCATTGTATGCTATGACTGGGGTAATAGTGTCAAGTGCTGATAGATTATTGTATCATATAATTACACTATATACAGTGCTTGAAATTCGCACCAGCGTGGGGCCAGGTAAGTTAGCTCCGGGCCACCAAATTCCATGGATTCTAAGAAAAAATTACAATGATATTGGAGTATGTTTGAAATCACTTTTTTGAAAAACCTTATGGATTATTTGTAATGGTGGACAGGGAATCAACCGGGCTGATAAAATATAAATGATGTGTTTTAGTTACAGATTTGTCTTTGTTCCTTTTTTAACTTTTTAGATGGAGAGTCTGTTGCTGATAAGATGATCAAGAAAGACATGGCCTGGCCTAAAGATAGTCAAAGAAAAGGTAATATTTGATTTCACTTTGACCATTACATCCATTTTGTTTGTCTCATTTTGTTTGAAGTTAACCAGTTCAGGGCCCTGTTGCAGAAAAAGATGCAATCGATTGTAAAGTTGCAATTAATTGTAAGACGGAAGATGTGACTAAAATGCACAAATCTGCTTGTTTCAATGGGCATATTTTCTGACTTGCAAATAATTGCAACTTTACAATTGATTGTAACTCTTTCTGCAATGGGGCCCAGAGCAGTATCTCTGTTTGATGAATCCCTGTGAAGCCTTTGAGGAATTATCAGAGAGGGCAGTCATTTACCGCTTGCTGCACTGTCTGGGGGGTGTTTCACAAAGATCCTAAGTTAATCTTAGCACTAAGATGGTCTTAAATATTATGGAAAGCCATTAGTGTCTTGAAACAGTTTTGTAAAAGTTATGTTGAAATGCATAAAATGTTGATTCAAATCATATATCAAAGAGATTCATGATCTTCACATAAAATTCATGAAATTTCTTTGATAATTAGAAAATATGATTTGAATCAACATTGTATGCATTTCAACATAACTTTTACAAAACTGTTTCAAGACACTAATGGCTTTCCATAATATTTAAGACCATCTTAGTGCTAAGATCAACTTAGGATCTCTGTGAAACACCCCCCTGGTCTGGATTCCTGCAGTCGCGTCTCTCATCCCTCATTTTCTATCGATGGAGATGATGGGCTGTTCTTGCATAAAGTGTTCGGACGTTTTTCAGAGATGCCCGTTTCATCAGTTGAGGACTGATCTCTTGTAGTTATCATGAATTGGCCATTATTTTGTCAGGTTGTCCGTCCTTCCGTCCATACATTCCAAGAACCGATTACCACCAAATTGTGTATCTGCATGTATATTGTGTAGCCATTGAACTTTTTGGGCTCATTATGTATGCAAAATTACTTGTTATCCAGATATATCAAGAACTGATTGACAGATTACCACTAAACTTGTTGTATTATTGTTTGTCTGTCTAGTACTGCTCATGTCAAGAACTGAGATTACCACAAAACTTGTTGTATTATTGTTTGTCTGTCTAGTACTGCTCATGTCAAGAACTGAGATTACCACAAAACTTGTTGTATTATTGTTTGTCTGTCTAGTACTGCTCATGTCAAGAACTGAGATTACCACAAAACTTGTTGTATTATTGTTTGTCTGTCTAGTACTGCTTATGTCAAGACTGAAGCAGACTGAGCTACCAGCGACCGACGGTCCGGTGCGCATCATGATCAACCACTTTGTCGGACCCCGGGAATTCTACTTCACCCTGGTGACGAAAGACTGTAAGTATCGGCTCAGGCTGATTAATTTAAAGGAAGGAGTTTCTTTTTGTGTGCGTCTTTACCGAGCATGGTGGCTTAGTGGTTAGAGTGTACGCCTCATGCACGGGAGGTTCCAGGTTCGGACCCAGGCTGGATCATACCATAGACTTTAAAATGGAACCTTCTGCCTTCTTACCAGGCACTCGGCATTTATAGAATGGAGAAGGGAAAGTTAATCACACAAGTTACCGGAGGACTGGCCCCCTGCTACGGCGTTCACTAATTTAGCAGACGTGTGGCGTAGGGCATATGAATCGGAGATAGGCGGCGCCTCGTGTGCCAAAATTGGCACAGGAAGGACTTAAACTAATCCTTAACTTAATCCAGTATCTGAAGGGGAGAACTTTGCTGTTTCATGACATTAACATTATGCAATTTCCAATCTCTAGCATTGTGTATTTTTCACTTATATACTGTTTGTATATAAATTAATATTGTCCTCTTTTATGCATTTTTTTTCCTTAGCAGAAAGGTTTTTTTTAAAACTGGGCTTTGCTGTTTATGGAAATATAATCATATTTCCTATGCATTTGTTTTTTCTTAGCGGAAAAGGAGGCCGACCAACTTGCCCAGTCCCTGGCGAAGAGTTTGACCAGCTCCCAAGACAAGTCTAGTTTCAAACCTCAGATTGGAGAGGTCTGCGCCGGCAAATTCACAGGTGAGCAAGTAACACAATTTTCCACCTTTTTTTCAGTGACTGTGTCAATGATATTGGAATGTATACAGATCAGTGCCTTGTCTACAGGACAATGGGGAATTGTTCACGTGTGCAAAATTTTATACATGTCATGTGTATGAAAAGTGTTCTCCTTAGAAAAATGCCCTCAACAGCACAACAGTCTGTAATGATTACCCAAGTGATGCATGACTTGACTTACTTGACTTAGGTGCGTAGGACGGTGTGTCCCCTTGCTCCCCTACGAGAAATCCTGCTCCATTCTGCTCTTGGCTAGATGTTCTGCCTCTTGTAGGGATAGACCCACATCGCACCGAACTTGGTCCTTCCATCTCGTAGGAGGGCGTCCCCGTGGTCTGCGTGCGTCAAAATCATTCTGGTATGCTTGGAATGGTAGGCGGTGATGCGGCATGCGTACCACATGGCCAGACCATTTCAGGCAACGTTTTGTTACTTCTTCACATATGGTGCTTGGGATGTTCAGCCTCTGCCTGATCTCTTCGTTCCTTATTCTGTCCATTAGGTGAACTCCAAGGATGGTCCGGAGGCACCTCATCTCAAATACCTCAAGCTTAGATCTATCTGATTTACGGAGGGTCCAGGATTCTGCTCCATATGTGGCAATAGGGAGGATCAGAGCTCTGTAGATCCTGACTTTAAATGTCTTTGAGATATCTTGGTTGGACCAGATGGCACTTTTCAGCCTTCCAAATGACCAGGCTGCCAGTCTTGTTCGCCTCTTCACATCATCTTCTGTAGAAGGTACCATGCTGCCGAGAAAGACAAATGTATCCACTTTCTCGATGTTTGTGTTGTTCAGTGTAATAGCTTGTTGGTCCTCTGTCATGATTCTGCATTTCGTGACATTGATTTTCATTCCCCAACTTCTACATGCCTTTTCCAGTTCCCTTGTAGAGATTTGGAGGTTTTCAAATACAAGTTCCATGAGGGTGGTGTCATCTGCATATCGGATGTTGTTAGTACGCATGTCACCCATCTGTATTCCACTGTCTAGTTTTTGGATGTCCTTCATCACAAATTCCAGGAACAGGTTAAAGAGGCTTGGAGAGAGGAGGCAGCCTTGTCGAACACCAGTCATGACATCAAACCATTCGGTTATCTTACCGTTCACCATAACAGAGCATTTGCTTTGCTTGTACATGCTCTCTATAAGGTCGACTAAGGACTTGTCCACACCAATGGAATGTAAACATTTCCAGAGCGCTTCTCTCCAAATAGTATCGAATGCTGCTTTAAAATCAACAAAGTTCAAGTGGATTGGTATCTTTCTTTCTCTGGCCTTTTCGATGATATGTCTGACGACAAACACAGCATCTGTGGTGCCTCTACAACTTCTGAATCTGCATTGTTCCTCAGTCAGATGATTCTCAATGGTTCCCTGTATTCTCCTGAGGACCATCCTACAGAAAACTTTCCCAGGTATGGAGAGTAGCGTTATAGCCCTGTAGTTGGATGGGTCCAGCTTGTCTCCTAGACCCTTGCTCCAGTCTTCCGGGGTTTTGCCTTCCAACCATGCTGCATTTATTATTTTGAGCAGGAGTTGTCTCATCGGCTGTCCACCAGTCTTCAGGGTTTCAGCAGCTATTTTGTCCCAGCCACAGGCCTTGTTGTTCTTCAACAGTTTTATTGCTGCCTCTACTTCTTCAATTGTGAAAGGTTCACTTGGGTTATCTGTAGGTTGAGGGTCGGGTATGGTCTGAAGAGTATTTTCGTCCCTTGGAAATTGCGTGTTGAGGTGGCTGCTAAAATGTTGTTCCCAGCATTTCAACACTTCTGCAGGAGCCGTTTTTAAGATGCTGTTCTTGTTCTTTACGGCAGGTTGCATCTTGTCTCGTTCTCCAGATAGTTTCTTAACCTTCTTGAAGAGCTCATGGCTGTTGTTCTTTGCGTGAGCAATTTCCATTTCCTCCACCTGCATCAAGAATTTTCTTTTTCCAATTCTTCACTTCGTACTTGACCGTTTTATTGAGTTTTTTGTAGCTCTTTTTGTTGTTGGCCGAGGGATTGTTCATCACCAGGATTCTGGCTTTCCTCCTTTGATCACAAGCCTTACAGACATCTTCTGGGAGACCTTTATCTTGTCTTGACCTTTTGAAGCCTACAACTTCTTCTGTGATGTTACTGGTAGTATCCCTGAATTGCTTACACAGCTCATCTACATCCGTGTCCTGAAGCTGAAGTAGTGGTTCAAAGGCACCTCCAATCCTGGCTTTAAATGCATCTGCTATGTTAGAGTCATTAGGTCTGCCAACATCGTAGCTTTTGGGAAGGCTCTTCATTCGCTTAGACTTTGCAGGTGATAACTTCACATTTGCCGGTACTAGATTGTGGTCTGACCCAACGTCTGCTGAGCAGTATGATCTGCAGTTCTGGAACGTCTTGATGTTCTCTAATTTGGTAATGATGAAGTCTATCTGATTTCTGTAATGTCCACACAGGGAAGTCCATGTTGCCCTCCTACATTCTTTGTGTTGGAAGTATGTGTTACACAATGCCATTCCGTGTAACATACAGAATTCTAGAAGCTTCTGCTATTGAGCTGTCCTAGTCCATACTTGCCCAAAGTTGGTGCCCATACTCCATGGTCTGCTCCTACTTTTGCGTTGAGGTCACCCATCACAATTAAGTTCTCCTTCCTAGGGACCTTCTGGATATGTAGCTGCAGTGCATCATAGAAAATATCACTTTCTTGTTCACTATGTGCAGATGTAGGGGCGTAAACCTGGATGATATTCAGGATCCCTTCTTTCATTTTGAATTTTGCTGTGATGATCCTCGGTGAGACTGCTTCATAGCTCACCAAGCATTGTAGGATTTGGTGGGAGATCATGATGCCGACTCCCTCCCGGCTAATGTTATCTGTCCTGCTGGATAGGAGGATCGAATACTCCTCTTTGTTTATGAGCGTTTCTGTGTTAGTCAGGTGTGTCTCACATGAACCTAGAATATTCAGGTCAAATCTGCGAGCTTCTTCCAGGAGTATATCCCAATGTCCTACTTTCTTCAGTGTTCTCACATTCCAGGTTGCAATATTCAACACACCGGATTTCCTTGAAGTAGGGGCCTGTGAAGTAGCTGCTTTAGTCATGTCCGGTGCTTTATCTGATCTTGGTTGGTGGTTAGTCTTGTTCTGGCTACTTACACTATTAGACGACGCAGTTCCTCCTTTTATGTTGCTCTTCTTCTTCTTCATGGCATTCTCTTCTGTTGATGTGCTCTGCTTCGCTGGTTTCTCCGCTGCTCCGTCGTGTACCTGTGGAATTGGCAGCAAATCATCCGGCAGATTCTTCGCACCCCTGCCACTCTGCTGCCAGCAAGCAGCCACCGGGACTCGGGGCCGTAACGGGGGGAAAACTTTCATAATAGATACTCGTGATGCATATAGTGATGCATATAATTGGCTTTATGAGCAGAGGATCTTTAAAGACGGGTTCGTACACATGCAAATTTTGTCCAGGGAATCATGGTACTGGCCTTGATAGAGGAGGTTTGGCCATTTATCAAAATGACAATGGCATGGGGTATTGTTATACTAACCATTTCACTCTTTTTTTGTGTGTGTGTGCACTTTTGATAACATTTAGATGACGATGCATGGTACCGTGCCCATGTGGAATCTCAGAACGCCAGCGGAGGCTTCAATGTCCAGTACATTGACTTTGGTAACATGGAAACCGTTCCAGTCGCCAGGCTGCGCCCTCTGCCGGCCCAGTTCCATGACATTCCTCAGAAATCGTTCAGAGCAACGTTTGCAGGTAACTTTAGGAAACTAGTTCTGTGTAAGCCAATATGTTCATGTACAGATGGTAACAGGGTAACAGTTGGCTTGCGCTTGCTAGAACAACCAGACTACCACTTTTATTTCCTGTCAAGGACTGGTCATCTAACTTAGTTCATGTCAAATTCTACCAAAACTACTTGGAGCGCTCACTTATCCCTTTTTATGCCTCCGCCAACGAAGTGGCCGGAGGCATTATGTTTTCGGGTTGTCCGTCCGTCCGTCCGTCCGTCCGTCCGTCCGTACGTCCGTCCGTACGTCCGTCCGTACGTCCGTCCGTACGTCCGTCCGTACGTCCCGTTTTCGTTCTCGCGATATCTCAAGAACCAGTTGACGGATCAATTTCAAACTTGGTATGAGTGTACATATTGGGGTGACAATGATCTGATTAGATTTTAGGGGTCATGAGGTCAAAGGTCAAGGTCACAGGACTCAATATATATGCAAAAATGCCTCGTTCTCGCGATATCTCAAGAACTGGTTGACGGATCAAATTCAAACTTGGTATTAGTGTAGATATTGGGGTGGCAATGATCTGATTAGATTTTAGGGGTCATGAGGTCAAAGGTCAAGGTCACAGGACTCGATATATATGCAAAAATGCCTCGTTCTCGCGATATCTCAAGAACTGGTTGACGGATCAAATTCAAACTTGGTATTAGTGTAGATATTGGGGTGGCAATGATCTGATTAGATTTTGGGGTTCATGAGGTTAAAGGTCAAGGTCACAGGACTCAATATATATGCAAAAATGCCTCGTTCTCGCGATATCTCAAGAACTGGTTGACGGATCAAATTCAAACTTGGTATTAGTGTAGATATTGGGGTGGCAATGATCTGATTAGATTTTGGGGTTCATGAGGACAAAGGTCAAGGTCACAGGAATCAATGTATGTGCAAAAATGCCTCGTTCTTGCGATATCTCAAGAACCGGTTGACGGATCAATTACATACTAGGTATGAGTGTACATATCGGGGTGCCACTGATCTGATTAGATTTGGGGGGTCATGAGGTCAAAAGGTCAAGGTCACATGACTCAATATGTATGCGAAAATGGCTTGTAATTGCAAAATTTCAAGAACTGAATGTCAGATTTCAATCAAACTCGGTACCTGTATCATAAAGAGTCAACGTAGCCATAAAATGTTGGGGTCATGAGGTTGAGGTCAAGGTCACGGGACTCATTATACATGCAAAAAAGCTTGTAATACCAAAATCTCAAGAACTAAATGTCAGATTTCAATCAAACTTGGTACCTGACTGTTTTTTAGGGAGCCATCAAAGACTGGGATCATATGGTCAAGGTCACAGGACTCAAAATATAAGAAAAATTAAATCAGTGCATGTTAATTTGGGCATATTAAAATCGCGTGATAGCGGAGGCATAATTTTCGATTGCGCGCAATCGAAGATCCATCTAGTTCTTTGTTTGGATTATGGTATCAGAAGAATGAAATGTCTTTTGATTTTCAAATGTCTCCCTAATTATGGAGATATTTATGATTGAATTGAAATGCATTCTAGGAACGCTTTTCGATCAAGTCAAAATCAATGGGCAGTTTGTAATAAAATCTCAAAAGAAACTCTCTCTGCTTGTTTTTATTTCCCACTGCAGACCAGTGAAAACAAATTAATTGGGGCTCAACGCCAAATCACCCCAAAAATGCTGAAAAGAGCCCTAGAATGTATCATAGAGTTCAATGCAGGAAAGCTTGTAAAGAAGCCCCCCCCCCCCCCCCCCCCAAATAAAAAATTACGTGTTTTCCTTGTTGCAGATCTGGCTGAGGGAGATCTCTCGACTGACGGTGTGCAGCAGACCATGCAGCTGCTGTCCCTGTGCATGAACCCTGACAACACCTTCCAGGCAACGCTCCACGGCCGCGACGGCGCCACCGTCCTCGTCAAGATAGCCAACCCCAAGACTGGACAGGATGTGGCACAGGAGGCTGGTCTGACGTCCAAGACGGCCGCCGCTCACCGGGCTGCGGACGTTCCCTTCCAGGACATTCCCGTCAACCAGGAGCTCAGCTTTGTCGTCACGGCCGTCAACAGCCCTGCAGAGTTCTTTGCCCTCTGGCAGAACCCTGAAAGTAGGTTGACGCTGCACACGCAGTTTGTTTGTAAAGACTTACCCTGTTCCCCCTACTACATTATAGTGAATACAGTTCAATTCCCTTAGAGTGAATACAGGCCAACCAGGTTCTTAACGTTGACATCATGGCCGTCAACAGCCCTGCAGAGTTCTTTGCCCTCTGGCAGAACCCTGAAAGTAGGTTGCTTATTTTTTTTTACTTTACTTGTTCCCTACTAGATTTCACAATTATACAAATATAAACTTTCACTTAGTGGCATATTTGTGGTGGTGGTGATGGTGGCAGTGCACTCATTGTGCACCAGTAGTCTAGTTTCACTATGAGCACAGAGGGATATATAAAATATGTCAAAAGCCAATTCATACAAATATTGTATTGTGTACAATTACTCCACCGTATTGTTATTAAAATGAATCGCCTTTAAATTTGGATATTTTCCCCCTAGTCAACAGTTTATAATGTTTTGTTCTTTCTGTGTGCCCCATTTCTCATGAGACAAGAAGAGAATGCTGGAGATCAGCAATTTACTTTGGTTTTTTCCTTGTACACAGTGTATAATGCAAGCCTCCACACTAACTTTGTTCTGGCCCATTCGGGCAAGAAAAATCATCCAGTTTAAAGTTTTACTTGCCCCAACATGAAATTTACTTGCCCTCTTGCTTCTAGATGAGATTTACTGTATTATGAAATTACATTGTTCTATCATAGTTGAACATTAATTTAGTTGCCCGATTGGGCAAGCAAACCAGACAGTTTATGACATTTTACATCCCTGACACCAACTTTTACTTGCCCTGGACAAGTGGGCATGTGCCAGTGTCGAACCCTGTATAATGTTTTCTGTTTGTGTGTCCCATTTCCTATTGCTCATCAGACGAGCAGAGAATGGTGGAGATAACCACGGGAGTGAAGGAGATCGGCGGCCAGCCTGAGGAGCCCACACTGAACCCCAAGACTGGAGACTTGGTCTGCGCACAGTTTTCAGGTCAGTTTCTTTGAATAATGTAAACCGGGGAATTTTTTTGCAGTACAGTAAAAGCAATGTAAAGTGACCATCCAAGTGATATAAGAAAAGTTGCCTTTGTAGACAGGTGACCTCTATAGACTGAGGAGCCCACACTGAACCCCAAGACTGCAGACTTGGGTCTGCGCACAATTCTTTGGTCAGTTTCCACCCCATGTCTTTGAATTTATAGTATGTAAAGATTGGCATTTTTGCAGTACAGTAAAAGCTATGTATAGTGACAATCCAAGGGAGATAAGAAAAGTGTCGTACATGTGTGTAGACAGGTGACCTCTATAGACTGAACGATCAAAGAATCGGAATTCTGATACTTTGGACTGCAATCAAATAGCTTTCCAAAATGCTTTTCACTTCAATCTCCATAATAAGGGAGACATAGCTCCAATTAATTTAGTTCTAATTTGACAAAGTTTATTGATAGCCTAAACATGCATTCCTGATCGTCTTCTTTAAAGGACAATGAAATTCAGACAATTCATTGTTTGCACTATAAGACTCTAAATATGATGAATAGTCTCGAAAAGTTTGAGCATGATCGGTCAAGAAATAAGAAAACTAGGGCACTTTGAAAATAGCCATTTATTTCTACGAGTTACTCAAATTGGCAACACACTGGCAAAGTTGTGGACAACCCCCATATGTTGTGTACACACAATTTCAATTTTTATCAGGTTTTACCTTTTATTCGAGTTCAACATCTGTTTTGTAGAAAACATTTGTCGCAACATATGAGTTTGGGGAATGGAAAAGTGTGACTGAAGAAAACTGAAAACAAAAATTAAAATTTGTGTATGGGGAGTAAGTAGTCCACAAGCTTATCAGAGTGTGTTGCCAATTTTAGTCCCCATAGAAATACATAAACATCTTTAAAGAGCCCTAATTTTCTTGTTTCTTGCCCGATGATGCTCCAACATTTTCAGAGACTATTCGTCCTAATCCCTTAGAGCATATGAAAGCAATATTTAACTTGGGTTTCATTGTCCTTTAATAGATCATGACCGCTGAAGGAGGGAAAATAGTAAATTCAATGTCCGTTTCTTTTACATTTCTTGTTTTGATATACAGGTGATAAAGAGTGGTACCGTGCTGCTGTACTGAAGGAATACCCTAACAAGGAGTACGATGTTCAATACATTGACTTCGGCAACGGAGAGAGGGTGCCCGTGTCAATGATGAGACCTATCACAGATGAGCTGGCTGCCATTACACGAGTCTGTATCTCGTGCTCTCTAGCAAGTAAGATGTCTATTATGCTCTCGGGGAGTCGAGATGGTGCGTAATATGGCCGTGTGGGTTTTAAACTGTACCTAATGGCCAGAGATGGTATCAATGATTGCACCACGAGCGTCACTGTATGATGGCTATTGATTTGATTTTATTTTATTTTATTTTATTTTATTTTATTTTATTTTATTGTCCAAATTCATGGAGATTCTTTTTTCACTTGGTTACTCTCTGGGGAGTTGAGATGGTGCACAATACGGCTGTGGTAGTTGTAAATTTGCCTATTGTTCAAAGATAATGTCTATCCTTACGCTAGGAGTATCACAAGGGTCCCTGGACCAGTGAGGTGCTTCAGAGTTTGAAGGACATGGTCAGGGAAGGATCCAATAGTAATTGCCAAAGCTGTAGTTCTGTGCTCTTTGCATTCGATATTTGTTGCTACCGTGAAACACCAAATAACTCTCTATATATGACAATTGTTTGCAGCCCTTCCCAGCTACAAGGGTCCCTTGACCAGTGAGGTGCTTCAGAGTCTGAAGGACATGGTCAGGGAAGGATCCAAGAGTAATTGACAAAGCTATAGTTCTGTGCTCTTTGCATTCAATATTTTTGTTGCTTCCGTGAAACACCAAATAACTATATAACAATTGTTTGCAGCCCTTTACCAGCTACAAGGGTCCCTGGACCAGTGAAGTGCTTCAGAGTCTGAAAGACATGGTCGGTGAAGGATCCAATAGTAATTGCCAAAGCTATAGTTCTGTGCTCTTTGCATTCGATATTTGTTGCTACCATGAAACACCAAATAACTCTATATATATCACACTTGTTTGCAGCCCTTCCCAGCTACAAGGGTCCCTTGACCAGTGAGGTGCTTCAGAGTCTGAAGGACATGGTCAGGGAAGGATCCAAGAGTAATTGACAAAGCTATAGTTCTGTGCTCTTTGCATTCGATATTTGTTGCTACCGTGAAACACCAAATAACTCTCTATATATGACAATTGTTTGCAGCCCTTCCCAGCTACAAGGGTCCCTTGACCAGTGAGGTGCTTCAGAGTCTGAAGGACATGGTCAGGGAAGGATCCAAGAGTAATTGACAAAGCTATAGTTCTGTGCTCTTTGCATTCAATATTTTTGTTGCTTCCGTGAAACACCAAATAACTATATAACAATTGTTTGCAGCCCTTTACCAGCTACAAGGGACCCTGGATCAGTGAAGTGCTTCAGAGCCTGAAGGACATGGTCGGTGAAGGATCCAAGAGTGATCACCCAAGTCATAATTCTGTCCTACTTTCACTCATTAACACCAAATAATATTTATTGTTTTCTATATTGTTTGCAAGCTTTCCCAGCTACAAGGGTCCCTTGACCAGTGAGGAGCTTCAGAGTTTGAAGGACATGGTCAGGGAATGATCCAAGAGTAATTGCCAAAGCTATAGTTCTGTGCTCTTTGCATTCAATATTTGTTGCTACCGTGAAACACCAAATAACTATATATATATGACAATTGTTTGCAGCTCTTCCCAGCTACAAGGGACCCTGGACCAGTGAGGTGCTTCAGAGTCTGAAGGACATGGTCGGGGAAGCTACCAAGACTGTCATTGCCAGGGTCAGGGAAACCAGGAACCATGTGGCTTACACCGAGCTGGAGGATACCTCCACTGGCCTAGACATAACACAGGTCAGTTCCTACTCATCCTACTCACAGTCAATGCAGGAATTCATTTTTGTATTTTAGGGGGCTACTTTTTTAATCTGATGGATATCGCAAAATATTTCACATAGTACCCTAAGGTAATTTTAAGGGGCGATCTAAATATTTCAGAAGGCTATTTTGAAAATTAGGGGGCAAAATCGCCCTCAGCCCCCGTATATTTCCTACCTTGCTCACAGTGGCAAGGGAGCCATTAACTTTGTCTTCAACCAAATTCTCTTGGAGCTTTCACACTTCTCTTGTACATTGTTGTTTGGCTTCTGGTAACAGAAGTATGAAATGGG
This sequence comes from Echinarachnius parma, assembly GCA_037951105.1. NCBI lineage: Eukaryota > Metazoa > Echinodermata > Echinoidea > Clypeasteroida > Echinarachniidae > Echinarachnius > Echinarachnius parma. Next base: position 51,755 of record JBAMJV010010462.1, on the reverse strand, counting down.
TTTTGATTTTTCCATTTTTCTCCATAATTATGGAAATGTCTCAGATTGTATCCAAATTGTATCCAAATTTTGGGATACTTGAGCGAACGATCAGGGATAAAATAATTTTCACTTTATTTCACTAAGTAAACCTTTGTATTTTGACATTTTCCTTTACATGGTTGAACTGAATAAAGGTGACCTTATTTTCTTTTGTTATGTAGGAGATTATCCATCTGATAATGGAGACAGAGTCCGTCAAAAGTGGGCCCTCTTCGCTCTCCTCCAACCCTGGTCTGGCTCCCACAGTTCCCGCACAGCCCCAGACCCAGACCCAGTCTGATCCCGGAGCCCAGACACGGACCCAGGCCCAGTCGCAGCCCCAGAGTGCACCTGCCGCTGTAGACCCTGATGAGCTGCGGATTATGAGGGAACAGATGGCTCTGCTACAGGCTAGGCTAAGCAGCTTGTCTCCATAGATATGTACATGTAGGTCATTCAACGGAGATGATATTACATGCTGGTCTTATGGGGGTGGAAGATTTGGCTACATTTGGACAGAAGTTTGCATGAGGGACGTAGGCCGCACAAAGGATATGTATTACATGCTGTTCTCAATGGGCTTGGAGGTTCAGCTGTATTCAGACAATAATGTAAAATGTCTAAAAATGTTTGTGTGCGATGAGTATTTTGCGCGGGGCAACACAAAAAGATATTTGTGAGGAAGTGTTCATTTATTTTTTCTTTTCAAGAGGCACATAAACATTCTTAATTGCATTTTACATGCAAAGAAGTTAATCTTTTGAATCTATCATGCATGAACTGATAGTACAGGCGAACCCTGTCATCGAGATTGTGGGGACTGCCGATATTTACTTGTTATAAGCGGTACCTCGTTATAAACGATCCTATATGGATAACACATAGAACATGAATGTATGGGGCAAGGTCATAATAAGCGTTCCGGGTATAAGGAAATGCATTATTTTCACCTGTTTGTTTGAAAAATTATATCTTTAATCATCAGAAACATTGACTAATGCTTCTGGAGATGAGAGAATGCATGTTTTAAATGTGTGATCTAATAAAGACGTATCGTCAGGAGCATCGTCATATTCCCTGAGAGATAATATTATCAAAATGATGCTCATATCATCGGCCAGAACATCATCATTATCTTTGGACGACTTGAGGACGCATTTTCTAAATGCATTACGAGAAAATGATGCCGAAATCATCGGGAACATCATAATTATCTTCTCCAAATAGAACACATTTTCAAAATGCTTTATGAGAAAATAATGTAAAAACCTCCTGGTCCCCCTGGCTCAGGGTTGTAGTTTGATGCATGACTACTATACATGGGCGCTTTAGGCTAATTATCAAGTACCCATTTATACTCCCTAAGTCGAGAGCAGCAATGTGAATACAATTTTATGCTGTAAGAAAATAAAGAGGCCCTGCATTAAATTACCTCATTACAATCAGAGATCCATTTTGGTTACTATTTTTGTGTTTGTATTGAAAATAACTACAATATGACAGGTTTTTACCTGTTTAAAATCCTTCCGTGTCTTGCTAATCCTCACCCCTTAAGATTTGTGATTGCAGAAAAAAAAATCTGTATCATTCTTTTTCTTAACCCATTCCCTTCGAGATTATGAAATCTCCATAGACTTTGTACATAGCTCACCCGGTTCCCGTAAGCAATGGGTGAAGTCACAGCCATGTCAGACTTGGCAGTCTAACTTGTACAAGAAGAGGTGTTCTGGTCTAGTGGTCAGAGCTTTGCTCTTTGCACAAATCTTTGCACTGGGTGCGGAAACTAGGTGGCATCTCTCGGTTGGTGACGCTGAAGGGTGGGGTTCCAGACAAAAATAATCGTTATTTATGACGGTGTCTGTAAAACTAAACAACCAATCAACCATATAAACTAGAATGGCCTGTCTCAATCCTCCCGAAGTAATTAGTGATTGCTCCAACCTTTTATCAAACATTCAAAAAACTTCTGCTTGCCAGCCTGTGATTTTACTTGCCCAAGTCGAGCAGATTGCAGTTCCCTTTTCTTTCCTCTTTCTATATGGATTAGCATTATTTTGCCTAGTTTTTGGTTGAGTTCATTGGGATTTGCCTTTTCTCCTCCTCTCTGTCATTTTGACTGTTTTATTACTAGTGGCTGTCGAGAATACTAATAGCCAGCATTTTGTGTCAAGTATATGCTCTGAATGATACTACCGCTCTAGAGAGTGACACGTTAAATGCAATCCTGGTTCCTTTTTCATAAAGCTTTTCCCAACTTTATAAAGGTGTGTCTAATTATTGAGCTACTATGGCAACAGCTGTAATGCTCCTTGTTGCTTGGATGTTGACCTAGGAGTAACAACCATTTGAAAGGTTGAGTGAAACAGGCCCCAGGTCTGTTTTATTAAGCCCTATGCAGACAGAGCCGACTCGACCCGATCCGACTGGTTTCAATCAGGCTAGAGTTGGGCCCGGTCGGTCGGATCCGATTCATCGTGTTGAATCGGCCCTAACTGGCATCCGACTGTCTCTCGACTGGCAAAATGTGTGTCGCGAGGCACTGAAATATGAGCCGATCCGAATGAAAACCAGTCGGATCGGGTCGAGTCGGCTCTGTCTGCAGAGGGCTTTAGTTGTGGCCAGTTCAGTTACTTCCTGAATTCTCATTCTCAAGAGTTTTTATTTCCAAGCTCCCAACAATTTTGCTCCAATATCACTAAAGTAAGTCTGAACTAGGATAGTAGACTTTATTCCGAGCTGTAATGAAATGTGATTTTAATATGCCAATATCACAAAAGTAAGCCTGCAACGCTATAGCCCGAAGCCGACTTTATCTTGAGCTTACTCGAGCATGAATTTATTTAGACTTGATTTGAATCCGTTATTAACATGCACTAATAGCACAAGCTCACACAGAGATTTGTTTGCATTTCCAAGCTCCCAACAAATTTGAACCAATATCACTTTATAAAAGTAAGTCTGCAACAGAATTGCTGACTTTATCCCGAGCTGTAATGAGATATTATTTCATTTTGAATTTCTTTAATCAATCATTTCATTCACCAATAACACAAACTCACAGAGATTTGATTATATCCTCATGCTCCCAAGAGTTGAGGCATATCGTATAGTTGCTCAAGACGCCATTTTTTTCTTTGAAAAGTTCTGAGTAATTCGGGGCTCGATAGAAGCACTTGCCCTGTTGCGTGGGGCAAGTACTAAAAACTTATAAATGGTCTAGTTTGGTTGCCCAATTGGGAAACTAACATTTCTATTCAACATCACTTCTGTGTACTCTAATCTCATCTATCAACGAGAGATGAATTTTGCCAAGCGGATCGGAGATCGGGCTACCCAGAACAATTGAATTTACTCGCCCGGAGGGGCAAATAGAAAGAAAAAAAAGAATTTAGTGTGGAACCTTGAGTTATTACATGAATAGTCGGTGGAATTGAAAGATTCAACACACCCTTCCATGGGCGTCGATACTTACGTAATACCTATTCATCAGGGGGGGGGGATGAATGAATAGATCATCCCCCCCTGATGAATGGGTATCAATGACAGATCGATGCCCATGCACTCTTCTAAAAGTCGAGTACTGAAGTTTGATGTCACAGCTATTCATTGCCATGGGCCATGGCTAAGAAGGCTATCATCCAGCTCCAACCTACTACTAAAAGCCTGAATCAAAGGACCAGTTGTTTAGAACTATTACTATGTTACAAATATAGAATATGACAGGGCTCGACACTCCCACAGGCCTGCTGGCCCGGGGCCAGTGAAATTGCACTTCGGGCCAGCAAAAATGTATAAAAGTCATATGTTGGTGGCCCGATCAGGCAAGCAGATTTTTAACCTGACATTGACAAAATTAGAAAAATCTTGTTTTCTTCCATGTCATGCTTTTTCTATAATCACAGGTTTGACCAGGAAAGAGTGATATCTTGAATACCCCGGTAGTTAAAAGTTTACTCATGAAATACAATTTTCGGCCAGTAAATTTTTCTTTCTGGCCACCAGATAAGGGGAAGAAATTATTTCACTGGCCCGACCGGGCCACTGATAAAAAAAGGTAAGTGTGGAGCCCTGAATATGACATCACTACTTTGGTAATTATCATCTACAGAGGTTCTTACTACATTTGCTAGAGGGATTATTAGCATGAGTCTTGCTTCCTTCATCTGGGTTTCTAATGTGTACCCAGTTGCCCTGTCAAAGACAAAAGTCCTTCACTGGCCCTTATCTCTGTTATTTTGAAACTGCACCATAGTGCTAGCCATGTCTCCCCATGACGTCATTGGAGTCTGCTTGAATATGGGGAAACACAAGCATTGAAAACTAAGGGGTTTCAGGGACGAGCACCACACTAGGGTTTTTCTATAGCTCAGTCGGTGGGTGCCGCTCTAGCAATCCGGAGATCTTGTTCGAACAGACTATATGCTAGATGCTGTTAGGAATCTCAATAACTCCCCAGGCCCTCCCTATCCTGTGCCCTGGTAAATAGAGTGAGGAAATAGAGGGCTTGACTTTCTTCCTTCTTCTTAGAAGTTGCTCTGAGCAAGTCGATAACTCGCTTGTGTGTTGGTTTAGATCAGTATATATTTTTGAATGGAATCCTGTCTGGAAGGGCATCTCAGAAGATTGCCATGTGTGTGTATGCTTCACCGCGGATCGCCATTTTGAACTAGGCTAGGCTAGTTTGTGTGCATTGCATAACCGCGAGCCTGTGTGTATTACACACTGTACGCAAGGCCTTCGCAAAACAGCTCCGCAAAACGGCTCCGCAAGTCTGATTTACAATTTGAACCAACTTTGAAGTTGCTGGTATGACCCGACTGGAGGTTGAACCCTCGACCTTCTAGTCCTGTTAAGACTGCTTGACCTATGAGCCACACTGACCGGTCACTTTCAGGTCATTACATTTTCGGGGGTACAACCCAATTTTACATGTAGCAAATCAGCATTATCCATCAACTGATCAGCACTGCTAATTTTCCTAATGACTCCTTGCTATGGTATGGAGGTCACTCTTCCATTTTGGGACTTCTTCCCAACTATAGCATCTCGGCATTACCCATAAACTAATGAACCATATTAATTTCCTGCATTTTGCCTTGCACACCTAAGTAACACTTCAACCGCCTTTGAATAACGTAGCAGGCACTGTAAACGCTTCTGTTCACCCATTGACAACGGGAACCGGGAGGGTTGGTGTACAAAGTCAATGGAGATTTCAGAATATCGTAGTGAACAGGTTAACTCCCAACTCCTGATGGGCTCCCAACACTTTTACCACATCAAGTACATTGTATGCGTGAACATCCAGTATATTGGGACAGAGTAAGGGTAACTGCATAGTATAAGTCCACAGTGTAGCTCATACACGAAGGCGTGCTTGATTACCAGTAGGGCAGGTAGGGCAGTCTGCCCAAAATGAAAATATGCCTGGGTTAGGGTTAGGGTTAGTCCTATACATTTAATTCCAAATGTCTGGATTCTGATCAAGATTGGTACAGACTTGACTATCAGAAGAGGAATATTGGAAAGAAAATGGAAGATTCTTTGGGCACATTGTGAGGAGAAATGGCAGAGTTGAGAAACAAAATACTGCAGGGAGCAATCGAAGGGAAAGGTGGTAGAGGTCGTCCACCGACTGACGCTATAACGAAAGTGTAAGAAGTAAGGGGTTCTACTCTCTTTGATAGCAGGAGATAAAGATGTATGGCATGCTCTCCTGAACACCACAGTAAGTAGAGCTTCAGCAGCGCCACCTGAAGTTGATTTTAACTATTTTAATACTTGGCTGGGGGAGTTATGGAAGGGATCATTTGTTGGTATTGTAGGTTTGAGCTCATCCTTAGCATCATGTGTGATATCTGTGGAGACGATATGTGATACGTGCATGATCCATTTACGAAAATATGAATGATTGACCCAAGAATCTTGGGTCATTGGATATACACACCTTATCTATCTCGCATAAGTCTACCACCCTGTAGCCACAAAGGCATAATTACAAGAACAGAATCATGTGATAATGTTTACATTTCATAATGCGTTAAGTTGAAACTGAGATACTGACGTTTCAAATATGACAATCATTATTATAAATAAGTTGTTTTAAAAAATCGTAAAATAGCTTTGCACTGGATGAATATTTCAAGTTGATTTTTAAAATGTTTATTTTGCATAATAAAGAGCAGAAGTTTATCTTGCTAGATGCGTCAAAATGTTCATTTGGCCCTTTGGAAGCTTTGGAAACCGATAACTGCAAAACGTAATTACCGACAAGAAGTGGGTTGTGATATAGCCGGTCCCATATATTTTCTTTAATTTTCTACTTCCTACTCTTACTGCATTTGGGTCGAGAGCACTAAGGAGGATTAAATGTCATTCAACAGAAGGACAAGGAGATACAATAGACCCTGTGATTGTGGATCAAATGTCCTATAAACTGAATGGCATGAAGTGGGTGTCGAGGAGAGAAGGCTAATTAATGCAACACATGTGATTGCGTGTAAAAGGTTTAAAGGGATAGTTGAGTTCTGGTAAGGAGAGTACAGTTTTATTGAAACTGAATTTTAGCTAACCAAAACCTGCATCATTACATTACAAACTAATAGTTATAACTAGAAAGGAACACAAAATTACAAATGACGTAGTAAAGATCATGTTATCATTCAAAAAGAGCCGTTAAAACGTAAGAGGGCGCTCTCTAAACACTCATTGGTTTCAACCATTTTGAATAAAATATTGTGCATGTGATGCTTTGTTGAAATAGTGATTAGATAGAGAAATAACCAACAACTATTAAAATACCTATTTTGTAACTTTTTTGAAAAGAGGAAGCATTTTTTTGAATTTTTAACGGCTGGTTCAGAATTCTCTAATAAACCCGGGCCCCGGGTTTATTACAAATTGTTATATTTATGGATATTTCAGCCGTTTCTGAACCGATTTTGATCAAACAAAGATGATTTTATTGTTTAAATATTATGCTCTTTCAAATTTTACACTCAGTTTTTCATTACCTCACAAACCAATTAAGTAGTCTAGCGCCCTCTCTACCAAAACTCAACTTTCCCTTTAACTGAAGGACATAATAAAGGGATCTAGTAACATTGTCCAAATCCACAAAACTTCATTAGAAATCTAGTGGTTCCTTATATTCCTATTACCAATAGAAGCATGGAACAGGTTTTGATTTTTCAAATTTCCTTCCGTTAACAAGATATTTACCATTGAAATGTTCAAATTTTTAAATATCCACTGGATAGTTATAACTGTGTACAAAGTCAGTGCAATGAGTTAGCAAATGTCACTTTGCATTTTCGCTCATTACTCGGCCATATAACATCCATTTAACGAGAAATGTTCACACATTACTCAACATATCGGATCACAAAACTACCTACACATTATTATACCAACCATTCATCACTTTCTGCACATGTCAACGATGTTACTAGATCCCTTTAAATGGGGGGGGGGGGGGGATATAGGGGTGGCCGTGGGGGAAGGAGAAGATGAATGAAATGTAAAAGTAACCACCCCTATCTTCTCTGTGAGAGTTCTCTGTTAATTTGGCTGGTACTGCCATAGTGTTGAGAGCAGTAATGTGGGTCAAGTGTCTGACTGAAGAACATACATTTAAACCCATGCAAGAAATTCTTGTTTGCCATGTGGCCCAGTCAGGCAAGTAGACATTTGATTTGTCAAATTCTAGTGGCTCGAAAAACTGAATCTGGCGAGTCCCAAACAAAGCAAAATATTACAAATTCATTCATGATAGTGGAATTGAGCATCAATGAAATTGGTATATATTCAAGAATTTCAAGAATATATTCAAGTCCAAATCTTTTGGGGTTAGCTCTTATATTATATTTTCTTGTATAGTATACAAAATCTTTGAAATTCTTGCTTGCCAAAAAGTTAAAGGTCACACATATATTTTTGTTGTGTTCTGAAAAATTTTCTTTTCAGGTTATCTATATTCTACTGAAGTTGCCAATATTTTGTTTATTCTGTATTTAGATTGTAAAATGTTCATTTAATCAATCATTATGTTACTCATCATTTAATTGTATTTTACAAGTGAAGAGAGTAGAGTATGAAGCTTGTAGTTAATGTAAATTTTTTCCATCGTGAATTTCTTTGTTGTGAAGTCCCAAATCAGAAAAAAATCAATATAAACTCAATTCATGTATATGGAGTGCCTTTTGTCATCATCCCCAAGTACATGGGGTTTACACTATTATGAACCCTATTGTGTTTTGATTTTCTTACATCTTAAAAATCTTGGAAGTACCGAATAAGTCCCATTTATTTTGACTATACTTGACTATACTTGACTATTTTCTGAACGAGTATAATATTATGGGGGTGAAAAGCGAACAGTTTGCTCATGGTTTGCTCTTATCCAATTCACATATTAATCTCATCTCATCAGTTGCACATCTATAGTCCTGGATCAAAATTACATAAGTTACCAGAAACCTGTTTTAGCCCATTCACACGTGTGGAATTTGTCCAGCCCTATGTTACCAGTAACCTATTTAATTATAATAATAATAATAATGTTTCTATTTATATAGTGCCTATTATATCCTACATGAATGAAATCCTGTTCAGTGATTGGTCTACATAGCGTCATGTGACCAAACATAGTAATGCCCATGGAGAAAAATGTGCTATGCGTGACGTCATTCATGGAATAGTAAATGCTATTCCATCATTGACGTCATAGATGCCGGGTGATCATATTGAGCCCATAGAGATGCGTGTTATAGAACTTCCCTGCGAGCAGAGGTCTTGTTTGAGCTTGCGAAAGATGCTCGACGAGATTTCTCAATGAGTTATTTAAAAAGAAATAGAGCATATTTTCACCCGTGAATATCAATAAGTTCCAAAGAATATTCTAGAGATGCATTTCATGTATAACGTATCGGTATTCGAATTTTTAAAAATGCGACAATGGTGCACATTGTACATCATTGTCCTTTTGGGTCGTGACACTTATTCGTTATTTAACAATCGGCCGCGGTGTGCACTGCACTAGCTGTATGTGTAATAAACAATTTTCTCCATACAATTACACGTGTGTAGTATGTAAAGCAGATTAATTATTCACTTTGATGCGCGCGTTTTGCATTTGGGTGCGCATTAGTTGTTAAGGCGCGTAACCATGAATGGAAAGATAGCGCAATACGCGATCTGCGCTAGGACTATTGCGCAAAGGGGGTCAGTGTCACAAACAGAACATAGTCAGTCCAGTGATGGTTCCATGATCAATGTTTTGTTTTTCTTTATATTTTTCTTTAATTTAATTGAAATCATTTATTTTTGCGATGATTATGATTATGCGAAGGATATAAAACAAATATTCATGCACTATTTCGAGCCACTAGTGAAATTATGGATTCCTCGGTGACAGAAAAAGCACTATGTTCTTCGGGTCTACGACCCTCAGAACATAGTGCTTTTCCTGTCACCTCGGAATCCATAATTTCAACTAGAGGCTCTCAGTGCATGGTATATTTGTTTAATATGATCGATAATCATCTCCAAGCGCTTTACAATGATGATATGATATTATTAAAACCCTTTCACACCTGTGGAATTTGTCCAGCCCCATGTTACCAGTAACCAGTTTAAACCCTTTCACACCTGTGAAATTTGTCCAGCCCCATCTTACCAGTAACCTGTTTAAACCCTTTCACACCTGTGAAATTTGTCCAGCCCCATTGACTATTACCATTTGCTACTGGAGGTATGCTCGTTATTTCCACTCATTATCAATGCTAATTCACTTTGCTTTATAGCAACTTGAGACATAGTCTACACAGACTCACAGAGTTACAATATGTCCCCTAACTCCGGCTATTTCCCTACAAGTCATTACATGCAGGTATGATTTGTCGCATTGTTGTCTTCTCAGATAACCTGAAATGCTTGTCTATGCCCTAGGGTCAGTTTTCCTTGTGGTTGGCAATTCGTCTCCTCAGACGACCCAAAATGCTTGTGACTTTTGGTCTATTTTTCTCCTAGTTGGCAATATTGTCTCCTTAGATGACCTGGAATGTTTGTCTGGGTGTCGATTCCTTATGCTTGGCAATTTTGTCTTGGGTGATCTGAGATGATTGTGATTTTGGGTCAATTTTTCTTATGGTTGGCAATTTTGTCTTTCTGAGACGACCCCAAGTGCTTGTGTCTTGTGGTCATCTTTCCTTATGGCTGACTGTTTGACATCTCTGCATCTCAAACTTGTTTCTTTCAGATAGAAAAAGTCAGAAAAAGCATATCTTCATCCATAGAAATTGCCAACCCGAGTGGGAAATGTTCCATAGTAGGTATGGCTTAGAGCCACAGGCTTATGAACAGAATAAACTAGAAGATGTTCAGAAAAAAAATATGTACAATCCATTTTTAGAATATTGAAAGTTGGTTTCAAGAAATGTAAACAATCTTTATTGAGAGCATTGTGATTCTTCCCAAGAAATGCCAACAAACAACTCAAATATGGGTAAGGGAACCAATATTTCTTGGTCTCCGATGGTTGCAAGCTGCAATGGAATCATGAAAAATATGTACAATCCAATTTTAGAATATTGAAAGTTGGTTTCAAGAAATGTGAACAATCTTTATTTGGTTGGAAACAGTATTTCTTTTTCTTCCGTTATTTCAAAATTGCTATGGATTGGTTAGCATATGGAATTCAGTTGTGAGAACATTATGAATTGACAGTGAAGAAATGCCACAAGTCGTTGGCAAGACAACCAGTATTGTTTGGTCATGCCAGATTACAGTGGGTTCATAAACGTCAGATAATCCAATATCCACTAGGGAATTATAGTCATTGGTTTTAAGAAATGCCAACAAACCTTGAAAAGGAAACTGAAACTAAGCCATATTGTAATGGGTTCAGAAACTTAGAATATTCCAATATCCACTAGAGAACAATAGACATTGGTTTTAAGAAATGCCAATAAACCTTGACAAGGAAAGCAATATTTCTCAGCCCGATGCTAGATGGGTGTCTTGACAACAAGTTGACTGGGGGAAGTCCTGTCTTTTTAGCCCCTCTCTTTGGTGACTTCCCTCAAATTTAGTTGGTCGAAGTAAAAATGCCTAAAGGACATCGACACTGTCTGTTCACATATCCCATTGCCTGCATGAACTACAGATGACATATGCTGATAGTCCTAAGGAAAATTGCAATCATTAGGGTACTGGTTAATCAGGAGGAATAAACAGACGGGTAGACTACAAAAGCAACCACAGTAGTCTTGGGTGATGAGATTGTCTTCACATGGACTGTATGTGAAGTATGATTGTTGAATATCTTCCAGCTAAGTTGTGAAGTTGGTGAATCAAGTAATGTTGCTGTAATGTGTGCTTCAATGAAAAGAAAGCATGTACATTCGAGCTGACAATTCTTTCGTTTACGAGAAATAGATCAAATTTAAGCCGAGTTGCTGCAGCGCAATAATCAAAATGTCATGTACAGTAATCTTTATGAAGGCAAATAAGCTGGTGTCCTTCCATGTCCTCGTCCGTGCCAGAATGCGGGCTTGGTATGGCAGGTAAATCAACAAACTGTTTGGAAGTCATTGCACAGAATAGAGAGCTGCATGGATGCCTCGATGCACCCCAGATATTCCCCAAAATAACCTCCGGGGGGGAGGCTTCGTCCGATCATCCAAGCTATGTCCAAAATAATCTTGGAGCTCCCTTTGTGGATCAGAATAAAGAAGCATAAATGGATAACAAAGAATATGTGTATTCTTTTGATAGTAGTTCAGAGTCGAGAGGTAAAATGGTGAAAAGTTCTGACTAGAATTGCTGAAGAGAAATGCTGAATTGGGTCCACAAGTGGTATTTCTTTAATAGAACTCAGTTTGGGGAGGAACTGAGTGCAGGAGATAGTTAAGAAAGAAAAACAGGGAGTTTTCTTTCTTTCTTGAAAGTGAACAATTCTGGGTAGTCTTTGTCCTATCATCCAAACTCTGTCTAAAATGAACAGGTTGGATAAATTTGCTTTCCATCGTCTTCGGGTGACGGGGTGAAGGGTTCAGAAACACCCTGTGAGAATCTTAATTAAGCAGAACTAGTGAATAAGATAAACGGCATATTATTTTGATGGAAGTACATGTAGGTCACAGTCAGGAGGAAACATGGTGAATAGTTCAGACAAGAATTGCTAAAGGTATTTCATTAGCAAAATCAGTTTCGAGATGAACTGAGTGAAGGAGTTAGTTGAGAATGAAAAACAAAAAATGCTCTTATTTTGTTAATTCCTGAAAGTTTTAACAAGTTCTGGGTAGTCTTTGTCCTATCATCCAAGCTCTGTCGAACATGAACAGGTTGGATACAATCGCTTTCCATCCTCTTTTAGATGATTGGAAGTTTTCAGTTGCATTCGGTGTGAACCAGAAATAAGCAGAACTGGATAAGAGAGAAAGTGTATTCTTTTGATAGAAGTAGTTCACAGTGAAGACAAAACATGGTGAACAGTTCTGACAAGAATTGCTCAAAGGACATGCTGAATTGGGTGTGCAAGTGGACCAGAATTGAGATTCAGGACTTTTAAGATGGAAAAGGTGTATTCCTTTCGTGTGAAGAGGAAAGATGTTGAATAGTTCTGACAAGAATTGCTAGAAAATAGATTTGGAATTTGATAAATAAGCAAAGTCTAATTCCTCAAGGAGGATCAGTTTTGGGAGGAACTGAAAGATTCTATGAAAGCAGGTACATGTAGTTGAGAAAGAAATACAAGGGCATTATTTGTTTGGGAGTGTGAAAAAGAGGTGTTATAGTGATGTCTCTATTATATTATACTATAATAGTTCTGTCGGTCTGCACTGACTGTCCTACTGTCCTCGATAGTTGAATCAAAAGCATTTCTCAATCGAACCTGAACAAAAACCGTCAAAGCAGTGATGAAAGCGGTAGAGGCTGGCTGGAACAAAGTGCCATTTTCAGAGTCCAAGTTCCAAGGATTCAGAGTCAGTCCTTGACTCCAGATCAGTGGGGGTTAAATCGTGGATGTCCATTTCCTGCAAAGTTCTGTCGGTCTGCACTGACTGTCCTACTGTGCTCGATAGTTGAATCAAAAGCATTTCTCAGTCGAACCTGAACAAAAACCGTAAAAAGCAGTTGAAGAAAGCGGTAGAGGCTGGCTGGAACAAAGTGCCATTTTCAGAGTCCAAGTTCCAAGGATTCAGAGTCAGTCCTTGACTCCAGATCAGTGGGGGTTAAATCGTGGATGGTAGCCCATTTCCTGCAAAGAAAATATTCCCCAAGTGGTCAGACAGAAGTGACTTGTTCAGTATCACTAAACAAGTCATAATTGAGAAATGATTTCACTGGGGATGAATTGAAAAGCTTTCCTCCTTGAATGTGCTAGAGCCATTTTGAGAAGTAATAGGTACCTGTGTAGTCCTTGCCAAGTTCCTATCATGTTCAGCTGATGCAGAATCCATGAGAGCTTTTCAGTCCTTCCAGTGGCATTGCGCCGAGGGGCATGGGGGGGGGGGGGGGGGGGGGGCACGTGACCCACCAATCACTTAATGAAAACGGAATATACAGATGGGGAAATCCTTTCCAAGATACCGGAATACAAAGAGTGCCCCCTGCCCTCTACCATCAGTCCAATTACACTACGTCACCGATTCCATCCTTTAAACACAATCTTTTCAGGATTCTTTGTAGTCTTGTGTAATTTTCAATGTTGAATGCAATTGTTATGGAACACAACTTTTGTATTCGATCTGATTTCTCATTGATCCATTCACTGCTGCTGTTCACAACCATGAATGCCATAGTATATTTCATCCATTCACTGCTGTTGTTCACAACCATGAATGCCATAGTATATTTCATCCATTCACTGCTGTTGTTCACAACCATGAATGCCATAGTATATTTCAGGCGTCCAACAAGCATGACATAAGTTTAAGGGTGGGCATTGAAGCCACAACCTCTTGATTTCTAGACAGGCGTCATAACCACTTGACCACTTTGGTATGTTTGTATCCTGATTTATGCCCAAACTCATGCATACGTTGCAAGATAATATTCACTTCAACTGTCAAAATGAGTATGAACATTATAAGAAGATAACAATGTGTATTCTTTTCCTTGAGAAAGATGTTATAATACTAACCTTAATTTGTTACATTAAAGTATGATTTCGTTTATGTAATTCAATATTGGTAAAGAAAGTGACTTTTTTTGGTGTCTATTCCTCTTTCAATAATTGCATAATTTAAGACGTTGGCTATGTGGCTGCTTTCTTTAAAAGAAAAGAAAAAAAGGATACTTTATTCTGTTCAGCTTTAATGCAAGTGTAAAAAACTGAATACATGAATTTGTTTAATTCACGATTTTTTTGTGAAAAATCTCATTGAGTGTAAAATCCGGATTGAAGAATGTAAGGGTGATATTCTTCATTGAGAAAGATTCATTAGTTTGTACATAACTTTTAAGGTTTAACACAAGTATTTTTTTATGTTATGCTAGTATGTTTGTAAATTGATGTAGGCAGAAGGTATTGTTTTAATACTAAATATGTTACTCATTGCGGAAATAGTATCGTTAATGATATTCGTTTGTCTCGCAATGTAAGGTCCTTGTTGACCTTACATTGCGAGACAAACGAATATCATTAGCGATATTATTAACGATAGGTATTGTTTTGTTTTGCTTCCTTAGACTTTCTTAAATGTTCATATGAAGGAAAAGAAAATCCTTATCACGTTGTCCTAAAACTGTATGAAGCAAGCAGCTGATGGGACATGAAGAAGCATTTCCATTTGTAAAAGTAAATCATGTTCAGTGGTTGTTTTTTTTATTATTAAACTACTTGGCTTAAAAAGTATTTATATCCATTGTATTGTTATTTTTGCAAATTGATATTGTGTGTATGGGTATCATGGGTATGGATGTATAGATTGTATGGGAAAATTGTTACACACAGTTTTGTGTTAATGCTCAAAGGACAGCACAAAGAAAAATGATTTCTGAAACATAGGATAAATTTACTAGTCATTGATGGTCAAACGATAGATTCTTATCTTTCTTCGGACAGGATTATGAGTTGTCTTTGTTAGCAAAGAATATGTGTGTGAGTGTGTGTGTGTGTGTGTGTGTGTGTGTGTGTGTACGTGTGTGTGTGTGCTTGTGTGTGTGTGCGTGTGCTTGTGTGTGTGTCCGTGCACGTGTGTGTGTGTGCGTTGAGGGCTTGTGCGTGCGCTTGAGTGCTTGCATGTGTGGGTTTGTGTATGCGTGTCAACGTTTATGTATATTTATGTGTGTGTTTGTGCTCATATGTTTAATCATGTGCTGATAATCATTCGTGTACATGTTTATGTAATTTTTGTCTCTCTCCATATGCGTGACTACAGTTTGACCTCGTTATGAGTTATGGAATAAATACACTGGAACAAAACCAACTTTCAAAGGGGTAAGTTTGCTGGTCCAAGCTTTTAAAGGGGAATTCCACCCCAGAAATGTGATGTTTGCTATAAAATGAGGTGAATATGAAGAATCATGATCGAAAATCTGAGCCAAAACGATAGAGCAATAAAAAAGTTATGACAGGATGAACTTTGCTCCGATTCTTAGTATGGTTCGCAATTGCTACCAATCGTGACGTCACGTGCGAGCTGCAGCCATTTTGACTTCTACATGGAAATTTTACAAAATTTCAATTTTCTTCATAACAAAGCAAATTTATGAGCTTAAAAATTCCAATGAGGTTGGCCTATCGATATTCTTCTATGAATTTGTGAAAACAAGCAGAGAAAAATTATTTTTTAGCAACGAAAATGAGAAATAAGTGTATTTTCATGTACTAAAGCCATGGCGAGTTGCTCGTGAATGATGTAGCATATAGCGGCAATTTTGAAACCATCGCTCATTACTACAGGATGTTCAAATAAGTATAACTCCCGTGTTTCTTGTCCGATTTTGATCAAATTTTCACCAATTATTCCTCTTGTTCTGCTTATTCAAATAACGAATAGTTTTATCAGGCCCGGATTACCCCTTTAAAGGGATAGTACAGTTTTGGTCAAACTGAATGTTAGTAACCAAAACCAGCACCATGTCATTACAAACTAATAGTTATAACTCTACCATGCTCGAACAACTTACAAACGGCTAATTAAAAAGCCTGTTATTATTTTAAAAAGAAGCCGTTAAAAATACAACAGGGCGCTCTCTAAAAAGATTGGTTTCAACCATTTTTTATTTTTAAAATGTGCATGTGATGTATTTTCTTTAATAATGATTAAATAGAGAGATCATCAACACCTGTTCAAAAACCTCTGGTAAATTTTTTCAACGGTGTCGGCATTTTATAATTTTGTTTTTCTTAAATCATCAAATAAATGTATGTCCCACATTTTATTCCGATCGGACATTTCGGCTGTTAATCAACCGATTTTGATCAAATAGGGATAGTTTATGGGATAGTTGAGTTTTGGTATAGAGAATACAGTTTTGGTCAAACTTAATTTTAGTAGCCAAAACCTGCACCATAACATAAACTAATACTGTAGTTATATTCTCTACCATGTTCGAAAGATATGCAAAATTACAAACGACTAAGTAAAAAGCGTATTATCATTCAAAAAGAGCCGTTAAAACAAAAGAGGGCGCTCTCTAAAATGCATTGGTTTCAACAACTTTTTTTTAAAATGTGTGCATGTGATGTTTTGGATCTAGCCACACATCTTACTCTGAATTCTAGCGGTTCTCACATTGTATTAACAAAAGAAGCATGGAACAGGTTTCGTTAAAATGATATTTACGATTGAAGTGTTCGGATTTTTAATTATCCACTGGAAAGTTATAACTATACAAAGTCGGTGCAATGATTCTGCCAATATCACTTTGCATTTTCGCTCATTGCTCTGCTATAAACATCCATGTCTCGCTCTCCAAGCATACCTCATATTATAATAATATAATACTATTATAATGATAATGAAATCAAATTATCAACAAACCGTGAAGGGTCATTCGCGGAAATTAATTTGAAGGGTCAAGAAATGGTCCTCTATTTTATAGAAAACATTACATAAAAGGGAGAAGCTAGGTTGAAGTTGAGCGTCACTGGCATACCTAATAGGCAACCAGCGTGAAAGAAAAACATATTTACGAGCAGAAAATAGTCACGCTTTTTTGCGATAATAAGCTTAACGGTTGAGAAAGACGACGATATTGGACCCCATACTGACTGTAGACACTGGTCGGCCTTTAAAGGGATCTATCGTAAAAACTGATGAATGGTTGATACAATGTGTAGTTTTATGATCTGATATGTCTTCTGACTATTGTGTACAAATTTAGGATAAAGATGGATGTTATATGGCCGAGAAGTGAGAACAAATGCGTATTGATATTCCCTTGACTCATTGCACTGACTTTGTACACAGTTATGACTATCCAGTGGATAGTTAAAAATCCGAACACTTCAATCATTAATATCTTTTTAACGAAAGGGAAATAAAAAAAAACAAAACCTGTTCTATGCTCCTATTCGTAATACGGATACAACATGGTATGAGAGAACCACTATATTTCTAATG
Organism: Echinarachnius parma; assembly: GCA_037951105.1. Classification (NCBI taxonomy): domain Eukaryota; kingdom Metazoa; phylum Echinodermata; class Echinoidea; order Clypeasteroida; family Echinarachniidae; genus Echinarachnius; species Echinarachnius parma. The sequence goes on along the minus strand of JBAMJV010010462.1, from coordinate 34,158 downwards.
AAGTTTTGTGGAATTGGACAATGTTTGTAGATCCCTTTAAATGTCCTTCAGTTAAACATTTTACACGCAATCACTCATGTTGCATTAATGAGCCATCTCTCCTCGACACCCACTTCATGCCATTAAATTTATAGGATATTAATTTGATCCACAATCACAGGGTCTATTGGATCTCCTTGTCCTTCTGCTGAATGGCATTTAATCCTCCTTAGTGCTCTCCACCCGAATGTAGTGTGGGTAGGAAGTAGAAAGTAAAAGAAAATATATGGGACCGGTTATATCAAAATTAATGAATTTGTAGGTGCTAGTACTACTAAGCCCAGTTCAGCCTTTGTCGGTGCCCGACAAAGTGGAAATGTGTATCTTTGTTCGGTCTGGTATCGGTTTGGGTTCGGTTTTGCCGGTGTGACTAGGGTAAGACAATTAATTAACTCAACCCATTGCGAAACCACTGCATTTGGACTCGTGGTATAATATTATATTGATTTGGGTAAAATAATCCTTTGCTAATATTATTGTCTGCACTCAACTGGTGGTATTTGTTGAGACAAAAATCAACGACATTAATGTTGTTATGAGAAGGTTTGGCAGAAATACATCCTGAGGCATTCGGTCGCAGGGAAACGTTAATTTAATGTCTTTAAAAGACGTTTCTTCGCAGGGACATGAAAGGCATTTGGTCGCAGGAACAAAATTGAACGCGTTTTTTTTCTAGCAGGGACAACATTAAAGGCGTTCGGTCGCAGTGAAACATTAACGACGTTTGTTCGCATGGAAAACATTTAAAGCGTTTGATTGCAGTCTTGCAGAGAAACCTCAAATTATGCGTTTGGCGCAGGAACAACATTAAAGGCGGTTAGTCGCAGGGAAATATTGAAGGCGTTTGGTCGCAGGGCCGACATTAAAGGCGTGTGCAAGTAAAGTATTAGAAGCGGCTTGTCTCAAGGACATTATTAGAAACGGGTCATAATCACAATCACAAGGGGCACTTGATTATAGACAGTATGTCACAAGGACAAACATCATAGCTATAGTCGGTCGCATATCAGAGAAACTTGGTTAAAGACAGTCGGTCGCAAGACAGGAAAACTCGGCCCAAGACCGTCGATCGCGTGTAAATATTAAAGGTGGTTGGTCGCAAGTCACCGAAACTATAGGCTAAAGACGCTCGATCGCGTGCATATATTAAAGGTAGTCGGTCGCCAGTCAGGGAGCGTTGAGTAAAGACAATCTCGTGTGTAAATATTAATGTTAGTCGGTAGCAAGTTAGGGCTAAAGACAGTCGATCGCGTGCATATATTAAAGGTAGTCGGTCGCCAGTCTAACGACAGTCGATCGCGTGTAGTCGGTAGCAAGTAAGCGAAAATTCAGTGGTTAAAGACAGTTGATCGCGTGTGAATATTAAAGGCAGTCGGTCGCGATGGGTCTCTTGACCCAGGGCACCCCTCTGACGTGGGAGGAGACCAAGCAGTACAGTGATTACGTGAGGAGACACGGCACCCAGCAATTCATCAAGCTCTATCACAAGCAGAAGGACCGCACTTGTGATACGTTCCTGTGGGGTGATGAGGTATGCATTTATCACATGGAATATACATAACTTCATTGAATATGTTTACATAGTGAATCACATTGAATATTGAATTGAATTGAATTGAATTGGATTTAATTGAATTGAATGAATTGAATGGAATTGCATTGAATTGAATTTATTTCCACAAACAAAACACACATGAAATACAAATTATATACATACAAATTAATTGTTTTGTGGAACCAATAAAAGCCAAAGGCTTGTCGAGAAAGGCTCCATGATTTACATATGTTTAAAGAAAAATAGACCAAATTTCAAAATACAAGGGTGACCAAAATAGAAATTACATGTAGATACAAAGTCATATATACATAATGGACTGCTATGTGGTTAAATATGGCACTGGATGGGTTACCATTTTTTGTAAGAAGTCTGAATAAATAGACTAATATAATAATAATGGTATTTTATTCAACAAAATGTCACATTCGCAGCTAAAAGCTGAATTGCAGCGTCATTTACAACACTATTTACAAACTTGGAAATAACATTAATGAATTCAAGATATAAAGAAACGTTGATATATTTATACAATAATTAATGATTAATGAAATAAATAATAAAATACTTGAATAGTATCACGTAAGCATGAATACTAACGAAAGACAGTAAATTATATTGTTGTTTTATATATCAATAAATAAATTAAGTGATTACAAAAGTCAAAAGGCATCATGTCTAAAAGACTAAATCTATATTTCCTAATGCAAAGTTTTGTTATATTTTAAAATCATTATGATTGATATAACAATTACCGGGCTAGTTAAAGATTTACAATGCAGGAAAAAAAAAATGGAAGAATTAATTTGCCAAGGTTGTATCCTACATAAAATATGAATGATGAATTATAATACATACATTAATAATTATTAATACAAATTATAAATAGATGAATAATAGATAAGTGAATACATAATAAATACGTGGATAAATACATAAATAGATAGATAAATAAATACTTTACGAGAATTCCTCTTTGATAAATATACTAAAACTGGTTTTAGGGTTTTAGGGTTTAGTGCATGATTATGATTGAACAGTTATTTGCGCATTTTCAAAGGGCTTTTTTTGTTGTACAATGATAATCTCAGAATTTTCAGTAATGGAATTGGTATGGTCAAATGTGACGGTTATTTAGGGGTTCGGGGGTTTAGAGGTAACTGCATGATTGAACATTTCTTTCAGTGCTTTGCCCACTTTCAAATGGCTTGTTTGCGGTATACACAATATTTACAATGTCCCCATGTATAAACTATGCATACCATCTATTATTATTATTATTATTATTATTATCATAAGTATGTCCTCTCCCCCATCTTGTCAATTCCTAGATTGAGTATTCACTGTTGAAGCAGGATCATAAACAGCGAAAAGCTCGAGTTCACTTGGTCGCTGAAAACATTCTACCTGTTTTAGAAGAGTTAAAGTAAGACAAATGTGGGTTATCATAAATCACTATTATTGTTACCATCACCGTTGTTGATATTAAATTGAGGAGAAGTATTAGTCAGTTGTCGTAAAAGAAGTACAGTCAAACCTGTCTATATAGCGACCGCTCAAGGGACTGGCGAAAGGTGGTCGCTATAGACAGGTGGTCGCATTATACAGGTTGGCGGCCAATTTGAATGTTACGACTACTACTACTACTACTACGACTACGACTACGACTACGACTACGACTACGACTACGACTACGACTACTACTACTACTACTACTACTATTACTACTATTACTATTACTTCTTCTCCTATACTATTACTGCTGTTACAACTTATACTGCTACTTTTAATAAATGTTTTTATCCACTACGATCAACTATATTATACCCATATTACTAGTACTATGTTTTTTTCTATTAAAGGAATCTAGTAACTTTGTTGACAAGTGCAAAAAGTAATGAGTGGTTAATGAAATGTGTATTGGTGTGATCTTATATGTCCACTAAGTAATGTGTGCAACTTTCACGTTAATTTTATGTTTTTTGGCCGAGAAAGTAGACATTTCAATACAACGTGATATTCACGAACTCATTAAACTTACTTTGTACATGGCTTAAATTATCCCGTAGACAGTTTAACATCTGAACACTTCAATCGTAAATATCTTGTGAACGAAATGGAAATTTGAAACCGAAACCTGTCCCGTGCTTGTATTGTTAATATGAATATGACACGTTATGAGAGAACCACTAGAGTTCGCTGAGTTCCTATTAAGTTTTGAGGATTTGGACAATGTTACTAAATCTCTTCAATCAGTTCTGGTGCCCATCAACTTCTGCAGGTCTGGTGCAGGCAATAGTTACACTACCATTATGCAACGATTTGAACAAGTTATCGACCTTATGAAACAATATATACATCTTACTGTATATTGTAACGAAATCGCCGTTTTCACTAAAAACCTTGCAAATATTTGGAAAATCAATATAACAAGATAATGTCTGTTTTTATCTCATGTATTTATTTAGAGATGACGGGAATACAAAATCTCTTTGTTCCATTTGTACAATATTACTTTTCATGGTAACGTAATGTTTACCAAAACTGCGCCTGATGAGATAAATTGAATTTGTTCAAAGTAATAATTGAAAAAAATATTACAAGGTCTTGTAATAGAAGATACAGTACTGTTGCACGTTTGATGTGCTCATACACGACTTCGTCTAGTTCTTGAATCGGATCACTGCTCACGAGTTGAAGGCAATATATCAATTGCATTGTCCCGTTTATATTTTTTTCATGATAATAATTGAACACATTCGTGCATGGGCGTGCGTGATACCGCAGCCCGATTTCAAAGGTGGATGTGAACAGTTGAGTAAATAATAATGAATGTTCTCCAGACAAACGTTTGTTTGGTGCATGTGTTTTTTCCTTCCATTATCTTTCAACAATGCCCCAGTCTGCAGAAATATATCATATGAAATGTTGCAATTTTAGACTATCTCACAATACAATCATGTACGTCTGGAAATTTTGGTTGAGATTGCAGAACTATCGATCATGTTTTGGCAATTTGTATACATTAGGTATTATAATACCTGTCAAATTAATGATTAAAGCTAAACAGCAGCAATGGGAAAGTCGAGGCCGAGACCATGCATGACCTCTGGTTTAGTTGTGTAAGCAGGAGTGTGGGGGTGTCAACAAGAAAGGTGGGCCTTTCTGGGGGGGGGGGGGGGGGGGGTGGGGGGTGGTACGCACCCAACACACCCTCCCTGGCTACGGGCCTGTATGACCCCAAAATTGCACAAAAAACTGTAGAGTTTTGTTTAGTATACATTATATAAAGCTCCATGGTGTAGCCAGTGTCAAGCCATATGCCTACCGAGGAGGGGTCGGAATGTAGTTTTAAACGTGCGAATAGATCTGGGTGCTGTTTTATGCATACTGAACAGTTATTTTCAGGGGTCTAGAGGCAGTAATACTATTTGCTTATGAGTCCAAATCACTTGGTGTCGGTAATCAAGCGTCAATCTGAAGTTCATTGTCATTTTAAAAGTTCGTTTTATGCATTCACATGCTCAGAATTGGAGCCTTGAACGACCCAGGGAAATGTGAGTTCCCATTTCCCTGATCGACCAGAGGCGACCGAGTTGGTGACTTGGTCGCTCAAGCGCTAATTTTGTGGTCGCCATACACAGATGGGGTGGTCGCTGGTCGCGTTAGGCAGGTGGTCGCATTACGCAGGTCGGAAGTTTATATAAGCTTTTAAGCAGGTTGGGTGAAAAGGGAACCCTTATAGCGAAAGTTTGAACAGATTTTGATAATCCAATCAAGAATTATGATTTTTTGATCAAAATATTGTTTGCTGCCCTCTCAGTCGGCTCTTTGCCAAATCTGTGATGTCACAGATGAACAACTCCCATTGGAAATGTACAACAGAACTTCACAAAATGTCACTTTTCATGAAAAAGCATCGTCCATCTAATCTCATTCTCAGATATGTTAGAGAAGAGGTAAATGTGCATGCATTTAAGGTAAAACTTCCTCAACTGGTCCAGTGAAATCCAAGAAAAATGTAAAAATATGAAAATACAACAATGTATGTGTACAAAGTCAGTAGAAGGTTGTTCTACTATGGCATCCCAGATTTTGGCAAATCGCCATCTAGAGAGGGCGGCAAACAAAACTTACCGGAATCATAACTTTTGAATATACCAGTTCGTAGATAGCATTGGGGCCCGGATATGGGTCGTTTGACCCCTTGACCATTGAATTTACATTCATGGGTAGGATATAAAGCTTTTACTCTGTGCAGTCATGTTCAGAGTGCCAGATGGTTGTCATGGGATATCCTTTGTTACAACAATTGATCAACCTACGCAACAAGGAATTTCCAATCGATGTACTCAAGAATAATAAGTAAAGAACCTTATCCAGTCCTTTCAATTCGATGAATGCCGCATTGGGTCGATTGACCTTTGTATTACGCATGCGCAGATTGTAACTACGAACTGGCTTATTGAAAATCCAAATTTGCTCAAACTTTCACTATTGGGCTTCTTAAATTGTTCTCCTTTCATTCATTTAGTACTTGGGGAAACTTCCCCTATTAACACGTGATGTTTCACGGGGGGACCAGAGAGGGGTCGTTATGAGCAGGTGGTCGCATTAGCAGGTTTGACTGTAGTATAATAAGTAGTAGTAGTATTAGTAGCATAATCATTATTATTAGTAGTATTATGATCATTATTAATATTATTAGTTATGTAGTAGTAGTAGTAGTGGTAATAGAGTACAGAAGCCACGACGCCATAAAAACACTTTTTTAGAATTTTCAAATTTGGACTTCATTTTCAGAAAGAACATAACAAATAATGTCCAAATACCGAAAATCAAAGGAAAAGGTTACGTATTTGCTGAGATATGCCCATCCGAATGAATTTTACTTCAATGGGCAATCAGTGTTATAGTGCACTGGTTCCTCAATTTAGGAACCAGTGCACTATAACACTGATTGCCCATTGACAACAAAAATCATTATTATTATTATTATTATTATTAGTAGTAGTAGTAGTAGTAGTAGTAGTAGTAGTACAGTAGTAGTAGTAGTAGTAGTAGTAGTAGTAGTAGTAGTAGTAGTAGTAGCAAAATTAGCAGTGGCATAGCGTTTTATTGTGACTAATTTGTGGGGCTCGCAAATTATCGGGGTTGGGGCAGACTCTATGTATTTGATTTCCTGGTTTACAGGATTTCCCACTTGTATTGTTCTTGTGTTTTTTTCTCTCAAGTATTAGGGGGCACCTGCCCCCGCAGCTAATTAAGCCTCTAGCAAGTAGTGGTAATATTTTCGTGAAACTATGCCAATAATGCAATGATAAATTAGGCTGAATTTAAAATGAGCAGCCAAACGTCCAGTACCCAGGTCGAAAAAACAGTTGAAAATTAGTTGCCAACTGGTACCAGCTTGATACCAGTTGTTGGTCAACTGGTTTCAATATGGAAATTGGTACACTGGAATCAACTGGAATCAATTGGAATCTACTGGAACAACCAGTAAGAATCCAGTAAGAATCCAATAAGAACCCAGTTAGGCTGACCAGTAAGAAACCCAGTTGAAACCATTAACAAACCAGTAGTGGGATTAACCAGTACATGAGGACCAGTTAAAGTAGTTGGTTTCAACTGGTATTTTGAATTGGTTTCTATTGGTTTTAACTGGTCTGCTGCATCTGTCCATTTATGTTTACTGGGAACCGGGAATTTTAACTGCTACCGTTTGAGGCCAGTTAAAACCAGTAAAAACCAGTTGAATTTCCAACTGGTTTCAACTGGTTTCAACTGTTTTTTCGACCTGGGTATATAACAGCAAGCCGGGAGCAAGCCCCGGAATTATGTTGTAATACGGTATACAATATATATATTTTTTTATTCCGCCTCAAATTATAAATTTGCAAAATCTCTCTCGTCTGTTTTAAGCGATAATTTTAAAGCAATAATGTATTGTTTGTGTACAGCACATTGAAGAGAAAGGCAACATGGACACCCGAGTATGCTAGCTACGGAATAGAGGGGGTCCCTGGCGAGCCTTATGGAGGAACATTGGTGGACTTCAACATGGTGGAGGATAACATGAACAAGAGGTAGTAGTACTTTGAAGATTATTTAAGCGTAGGCATGCTACACCGCGGGTCGCCATTTTAAACTAAGCTAGTTTGCGCGCACTGTATACCTCTGAGCAAAGACTATTACTATGGCGTCTTTGCTAAACCACTGTTAATTACGCACCGTGCACAATGCGTCCGCAAGATGGCACCGGCGCGCATAGATCTGACGTACGAATCCGAAGCATCTTTAAAGATAATGCGTCGTCTTGCAAGATGTCGCGTTTCAAAGAGCGTTTAGGGCAGCGCCATGTACCAAATCCCAGTTTTGACAAGTGTGGCATTCATATAAATTCTTCATGATCATGCATCTAATTTCAGGAAAGGCTGGCACACACAGTTTCTATAATGTTAGAACAGAGTCATGGAAATCAAGCGAAATCTGTCCTTGGTCTACAAAATATAAATCAATTACTCAGCACATCATTATGATCATTGGATTTTTAAAACGACACCAAACAAAATTGTGCACTTGTTAAGTATCATATGTGCAAATTTCTATACAATCTACTTAGTAGTACTTTTTAAAGTGTCATCATATTGTATAGATTTAAAAAAAACCCGATATTATTCAACATAATATTGTTATTCCTGATTCTATGGTAACAGAAGACAACAGGTGCTTGGTGTGTTGGAGAGGGAGAAGGGAGAAACCTGCCTGAGTCTCACAACCTTCCCCAGGTAATATAGGTCACCATGTATAGGCAGAAGTAACCGCCTCTATTGCCCGAATCTCATCAGTGGCACAACTTTAGTCTAGCCTAAAATGACGGAAATTACTAGCAACTGGTTAATATACTATGTGACATCTTTGCAAATATCTCAGCGATAGCATCCAGACAATGGGTATGTTGACCTTCAGGTATAGTATAACCAGTAGCAAAATTGCATGCTGGGCCATCCGGGACATAATAGTACAGGTGATGAGCGGTTATACTGTAATTGGAATGTCAAGAGACCCTTTGTCCTGATGCCTACAAAGAACTAAAGGGATTGATTGGATAATGAAACGAAGCAATTATGATATGATGGACTGTATAGCGTATCGTCAAGAAGGCTCAAACTTCGAGAAGAGAGACTGGAGGTGATGCCAGTAGACAAGCGTATGCCTATCCAGCCATCTGAGAAATTGCCAGCAGGTTTCAACCAACCCTGGATGACTTGGCGTAGCCTGAATAGGCTTCGGACTCTCATTGGAAGATGCAAGTCCAATATTGAACTGGGGATACATCGAAGGCGCAGCGGATTATGAGTGCGGTCAAGGCCCTCAGACCATGGACCACCTGCTTAGCAGTGATCTGGTACATGGAATGTGCACAATCGAAGATCTGGCAGAGGCCAATGACGTAGCGCTCAGATTTGCCCGCCATTGGCAGGAAGTTGTGTGATGATACGAACTGAATAAATAGGTGTGAAATGGTTTAACCGGTTGCTGGTAATTTCTGTTTTGTAGCTTAGGTTGTGACCCTGATAACAATTCGGGCTTAAATGTTTTCCCATTTTTCTTTTATTACTATGACTTCATCGCACCGGCATCCCATACGAAAGTCAGTGGGAATGGTTTGATTATCTCAATATCGATAACCACTTTAAACATTTTTTTAATATCTAGGTTTTTGCAGTAAACAATTAGGTACGGTGAATCAAATATTCTACAAGAGTTCTATAATTTCTGTACTTGCTTTAGTGTCAATGTCGTTTTTTATTGTTTATTCTCCTGGTGCTTTATTTGTAACCATGTACTGTTGCTGTTATTACCTTTTTTTCTCGAATATAACTACTGAAATATATACAAACATTCAAATATATACATTGTATCAGTACGTAATGCTACCGTATGTCATAATCAAAATTAATTTTTGTTTGTAAACGTGTGCATGCTGATAGGGTTGGCTGTCCAGACTTTTGTTCACCCTCCCCTATTGCCAATACATTGGATGATGTCTTGAGTACGTCCCTGTTCCTTAGCGATGACATCATCCAAGGCTGTAACCCACGATACAGGTGAGTAAAGGCTTCTCTTTTTTCTACATCCACCTCTCTAAATAACCTTTCTGATAAATATAAAGATACTATCTCCCTAAACACCCCTTTTCCCCCATCTCTCTCTGTATTGTAATCTATTTCATCTCTCTCTATAGATTGTACCCCTAGCGCGTGCCCTTCCTTGCTATGGACTTCACCCTTAATATCCCTCCTCAAAATTATTAACTTAGTTTCGGACAGTTATAAACCCTTTTTCATATAGACTCATATAAATTATAATACAGATTATGAATATTATAGTAAACGAGGAGTAAATCATAAATCATTTTGAAAAGGGTCTTTATTCACATTTGAATACAACTGTTACCTTGTTTGATCATTGCATGGGGTTTGAACCGTATACCTGATCACCATGGATAATAATAATAATTTAAATCGCAGAAGAGTATATATTTATAGTATAGATGCGCTATATAAATGTTCATATTATTATTATTATTATTATCACTTGGCAGAACAGCCACCAGGAGCATTGTTAACAGAAGAGGGGAGAAAGTGTGCATCAATGTCCCAAGTAAGTATGGCCATCCAGGGGGTGTTTCACAAAGATCCTAGGGAGAAAGTGTGCATCAATGTCCCAAGTAAGTATGGCCATCCAGGGGGTGTTTCACAAAGATCCTAGGGAGAAAGTGTGCATCAATGTCCCAAGTAAGTATGGCCATCCAGGGGGTGTTTCACAAAGATCCTAGGGAGAAAGTGTGCATCAATGTCCCAAGTAAGTATGGCCATCCAGGGGGTGTTTCACAAAGATCCTAGGGAGAAAGTGTGCATCAATGTCCCAAGTAAGTATGGCCATCCAGGGGGTGTTTCACAAAGATCCTAGGGAGAAAGTGTGCATCAATGTCCCAAGTAAGTATGGCCATCCAGGGGGTGTTTCACAAAGATCCTAGGGAGAAAGTGTGCATCAATGTCCCAAGTAAGTATGGCCATCCAGGGGGTGTTTCACAAAGATCCTAGGGAGAAAGTGTGCATCAATGTCCCAAGTAAGTATGGCCATCCAGGGGGTGTTTCACAAAGATCCTAGGGAGAAAGTGTGCATCAATGTCCCAAGTAAGTATGGCCATCCAGGGGGTGTTTCACAAAGATCCTAGGGAGAAAGTGTGCATCAATGTCCCAAGTAAGTATGGCCATCCAGGGGGTGTTTCACAAAGATCCTAGGGAGAAAGTGTGCATCAATGTCCCAAGTAAGTATAGCCATCCAGGGGGTGTTTCACAAAGATCCTAGGGAGAAAGTGTGCATCAATGTCCCAAGTAAGTATGGCCATCCAGGGGGTGTTTCACAAAGATCCTAGGGAGAAAGTGTGCATCAATGTCCCAAGTAAGTATGGCCATCCAGGGGGTGTTTCACAAAGATCCTAGGGAGAAAGTGTGCATCAATGTCCCAAGTAAGTATGGCCATCCAGGGGGTGTTTCACAAAGATCCTAGGGAGAAAGTGTGCATCAATGTCCCAAGTAAGTATGGCCATCCAGGGGGTGTTTCACAAAGATCCTAGGGAGAAAGTGTGCATCAATGTCCCAAGTAAGTATGGCCATCCAGGGGGTGTTTCACAAAGATCCTAGGGAGAAAGTGTGCATCAATGTCCCAAGTAAGTATGGCCATCCAGGGGGTGTTTCACAAAGATCCTAGGGAGAAAGTGTGCATCAATGTCCCAAGTAAGTATGGCCATCCAGGGGGTGTTTCACAAAGATCCTAGGGAGAAAGTGTGCATCAATGTCCCAAGTAAGTATGGCCATCCAGGGGGTGTTTCACAAAGATCCTAGGGAGAAAGTGTGCATCAATGTCCCAAGTAAGTATGGCCATCCAGGGGGTGTTTCACAAAGATCCTAGGGAGAAAGTGTGCATCAATGTCCCAAGTAAGTATGGCCATCCAGGGGGTGTTTCACAAAGATCCTAGGGAGAAAGTGTGCATCAATGTCCCAAGTAAGTATGGCCATCCAGGGGGTGTTTCACAAAGATCCTAGGGAGAAAGTGTGCATCAATGTCCCAAGTAAGTATAGCCATCCAGGGGGTGTTTCACAAAGATCCTAGGGAGAAAGTGTGCATCAATGTCCCAAGTAAGTATGGCCATCCAGGGGGTGTTTCACAAAGATCCTAGGGAGAAAGTGTGCATCAATGTCCCAAGTAAGTATGGCCATCCAGGGGGTGTTTCACAAAGATCCTAGGGAGAAAGTGTGCATCAATGTCCCAAGTAAGTATAGCCATCCAGGGGGTGTTTCACAAAGATCCTAGGGAGAAAGTGTGCATCAATGTCCCAAGTAAGTATGGCCATCCAGGGGGTGTTTCACAAAGATCCTAGGGAGAAAGTGTGCATCAATGTCCCAAGTAAGTATGGCCATCCAGGGGGTGTTTCACAAAGATCCTAGGGAGAAAGTGTGCATCAATGTCCCAAGTAAGTATGGCCATCCAGGGGGTGTTTCACAAAGATCCTAGGGAGAAAGTGTGCATCAATGTCCCAAGTAAGTATGGCCATCCAGGGGGTGTTTCACAAAGATCCTAGGGAGAAAGTGTGCATCAATGTCCCAAGTAAGTATGGCCATCCAGGGGGTGTTTCACAAAGATCCTAGGGAGAAAGTGTGCATCAATGTCCCAAGTAAGTATGGCCATCCAGGGGGTGTTTCACAAAGATCCTAGGGAGAAAGTGTGCATCAATGTCCCAAGTAAGTATGGCCATCCAGGGGGTGTTTCACAAAGATCCTAGGGAGAAAGTGTGCATCAATGTCCCAAGTAAGTATGGCCATCCAGGGGGTGTTTCACAAAGATCCTAGGGAGAAAGTGTGCATCAATGTCCCAAGTAAGTATGGCCATCCAGGGGGTGTTTCACAAAGATCCTAGGGAGAAAGTGTGCATCAATGTCCCAAGTAAGTATGGCCATCCAGGGGGTGTTTCACAAAGATCCTAGGGAGAAAGTGTGCATCAATGTCCCAAGTAAGTATAGCCATCCAGGGGGTGTTTCACAAAGATCCTAGGGAGAAAGTGTGCATCAATGTCCCAAGTAAGTATGGCCATCCAGGGGGTGTTTCACAAAGATCCTAGGGAGAAAGTGTGCATCAATGTCCCAAGTAAGTATAGCCATCCAGGGGGTGTTTCACAAAGATCCTAGGGAGAAAGTGTGCATCAATGTCCCAAGTAAGTATGGCCATCCAGGGGGTGTTTCACAAAGATCCTAGGGAGAAAGTGTGCATCAATGTCCCAAGTAAGTATAGCCATCCAGGGGGTGTTTCACAAAGATCCTAAGTTGGACTCAAAATTTTTACTTGTAGCCTTGGAATCAAATATATTCAGAAGCAAAAATGCAAATATTTTTAGACTTCATAAATCGTACATCTAGAACATGAAATCCCCTTGATGATAGAAAAATATCAATGATTTGAATCAACATTGTTTGCCTTTAAAAATACATGATGGCGGTCTCTGCGATTATGTGCTTTCTCTAATACTTTTAATTGAAACATGTTTTTTGTTTGTACTATATTTTAATAACTTAACACTCGTCTATTTACTGTTGATACTTGTATGATTATGGACTATTTTGAAGAAGAAAAAACCGCAGAAATAAAACAGTTACAAACAAATGTCGATTTATTAATCATGACGAAAATATCAATGAAATGAATAATAAAATAAAATTTAATTGATTATCCACTCTAGTTTACAGAGACACTAACACACCGAACCCGTTCATCGAATCGTTTCCGAGCGATCACGGCGGAGAGTCGACGAGGACCGCGAAGCCCGATCACATCTACATGGACCACCCGGCATTCGGAATGAGCAGCTGCTGTTTGCAGACGACGTTCCAGGCGCGTGACGTCACCGAGGCGAGGGAACTCTATGACCAGCTCGTTCCGCTGACACCTATTTTGGTATGCCAACTTCTTTCCTCAAATGAGTTACCCTATTATGTTGTCTTTAACCCAGACTTGTCCTGAAAATACCCGGGATCGGGTTTGTGGAGAATGTATATTTACCAAAATCATTCATTCTTGAATATAGGGTATAAAAAATAATAATGTCCAGGCTTCACTTTCTTATCCTTAATGGCATTTTAAGGATAGTACAATAAGTATAGTGCAGCTTCTTCCGCGTTCATACTACATTGTTACCATCCCTCGGTGAGAACTCCCCGTAAATGTATATGAACGAAATACATTATTATAATATTTAGTATGATGCTCGCCTCCCAAACCCCCTCCCCCCCCCCCCCCCCAAAAAAAAAAAAAGAAAAAAAGGAAAACCTGGAAGACACTTCCGATCGTTGATGAAAATCTGCTACAGTTTCTATACTCCCACTCTATGCAACATATACTAATATTATTGTGATGTTTATGATTTCATATGTAATACATAATTTGTATTGTTTTATGAAATGAATACGAATGAATGTAATCCCCTTTTTCAATTATTTTTAGTGACGCGACCCACTACGCCAAAATCCCCTCGCAACAATCCATCCGAATGTTTTCTTTCTTTTTTAGTTTATACTGTGAAATATATACAGTGACTATTTTTATTCTTTGTAAAGTTTTTAATTTTGATTTGGGAAAATAAAGAAATACAAATAGGTGGGTTGTTTTCCTTTCTCTGTGTTGCTGATCAGATGGCACTAAGCGCAGCGTCGCCTGCGTTCAGAGGCTACCTCGCCGACGTCGACTGCCGCTGGAATGTGCTTGCTGCTTCGATGGACGATAGGACGAGAGGGGAGCGAGGCGTCGATGAATCGAAGTCGAGTCGGTTCACGATCCCCAAGTCGAGATACGGGTCTGTGAGCTGCTATTTGTCGCCCGCTGGAGAGAGATACAACGATATTAATCTCGTATACGATGAGGAGCTCTGTCAGGAAATGATTGATGCAGGTATGTATGCATAGACGGCTACATGAGAGACCCCAAGGACAGACTTCCGGTTTACATGGTTTATGTACGTTCCTATGGACATTATTATAGTAAACGGCATAACTTTAAAAAGCAGTGTTATGTTGTTATCTAAAGACGCAGCTCATTATCTAACGGAAATTATTTTTAGCCCATGTGTATTCCATCGAGATCTCGCTTTATGCTGGTATTTATTCTTAAGAGCATTAGATAAATGCTACGTTAGATGTTTAACTAACGAGTACATGATATTCCACGTTATAATCAGATAAAAGACGAGCTGAAGAGGCCAACACAACGGGCGATTTGGTTCATATTTGTGATCTATGTACAGTATATAATTATATGTATGACAATGATGGTTTACCCCATGAACTGATGAATGCAGGAATAGACCCACAGCTGTCCAGACATGTGGCCCACCTGTTCATCCGGGACCCCGTCATCCTGCTCCGGGATCGTCTCAAACAGGACGACGACGTCGACTCCGACCATTTTGAGGTATGTCCAGTAGCACAGATGGCGAGGGGAATGGGGGCAAAAGGGGACCACCAGTCAAAGAACAACACATAATTATATGTTTAACATTATATGTTTAACGTGGCTAACATTGCCCCCATCTTTGGGTTTGCCAAATATTGCTGATCGATTTGATTTTGTCTTTGGCTTGTTCATTCTCTATTTAATTGACAGCGATTTATTCCGTATGGCATATCGAATATATTTCTTTATTCTTCTTTTGAAGAAAAAATAACATCGTAATATATGGGCTACTTTTAAAACAATTGCATGTCTCTTGTCATAATAGCAAGTTATTGTGCATACACGTTTGATCATTTTCAGGTAATTGTAAAATAGTGTAAACGTGATATTTTTTCATATATACAGACCCCTGTATGTTTGATTTATGTTTACTGATAGATATGTCAAACTTTTTCAAAAAATACTTCTGTTTCAACATTTCAATGTGGCATATCGTCAATTCAAAATATTTGTCCGGCTCTAAAACTATACATCAGAGTGCTTGAAATATATATGATTATTATTCGTATTTATATTTGTATTTACATTATGTTTGTACAGAACATTCAGTCCACGAACTGGCAGTCTCTGCGATTCAAGCCCCCTCCTGCGGAGTCCAACATTGGCTGGCGAGTCGAATTCAGAACTATCGACGTAAGGTTCCCATTCCGTATTTGCTGTGGAGGGGGGGGGGGGGGGGGCTCTTGTAGTCGAACTCGAATGATATGATTCATAGTATAATGTAGACATGAAATGATGAATGTCAGTGCAGCTGTTCTTCTTCAACTCCCTACAATTCCCTTAGCTTTCATGAGGCAATAAACTCAAAACAAATCTACGCTGATTTTTGTGTTTGTTTGTGAACGTTTAGTCATCATAAAATTCTTCTTTTCAACATAATTTCGTCATAGAATAATTAGTAGTAAAATAGTAAGCGAGTAGTAATGTATAAAACATAGGATCAGCAATTAACATGAAGACAACGTAGAACGATAAGTGGCAGAAGATTGGTGATGTGATTTCATGTTAATGTCACTGTCAATCAGCATGTACAAGGAAATTGTGCTCACAATGGCAACGTATCAATATTATGTTATAATTCAATAAAATCTCAGCGAAGCCTAATTTTGTTCTTACATTCATTTATATCCCGTTCTCGGAGTCAGTTAATTTCTTTGTACATGATGATTGACAGTGAACTTAGCATGAAATCACATCACAAATCCTGTTGGAATCCCATTTTCTTTGCTCTTTTTCATTCATATTCATTTATATCGTTAAAAGGTACAATTATCTGACTTTGAGAATGCTGCGTTCGTTGTGTTCCTCGCCCTCCTCACTCGCGCCATCCTCACCTTCAAACTCAACTTTCTCATCCCCATCTCCAAGGTAACAATTACGTCACTTGTATGGTTTTGTTAAATCTTTAAATATAATTAATATTTAAATACCCGGTAGGTTTATGTGTATAATAAAAAAAGAAAAAGGTGAAATTAACTGAGTTTGGGAATGCTGCATTCGTTGTGTTCTTTGTTCTTCTCATTCAAGCAGTGTAACTAAATTATGTTTTAACCTAACCAACACTGGCGTACTGGTGGGGGGGGGGGGGGGGGGGGGGGGGGGGGGCGCTTGCCCCCCCCCCCCCCCCCCCAAAAAAAAAAAAATTCAATCATGGCTTTTTATCTAATTCGATAAAAGTGATTGAAAAAAAAAGTATTTCTTTGCATAATTTCAACTAAAACATTGCAAAAGTACCTTTACCGTGCACCCACCTACCATCACCATTCCCCCTCTCGGTTATCGTTTCGCTCCCTCGGGAATCGGTCTTGTATACGTCTGGAATACAATGTTCATGTTGTTTTGTCATAAAATAATGATTTTGATGCACTGTTTGAACTGAATATGTCACTTTGCGAATATTATTTTGGGGGTGCATTTTTGTTTTTCTTCATGAAATCATGAATCAATCATAACCTCTTCTGGTTGGTAGAGTCATGACGATGATGACGCACTAACGCATATTATAGTTCATGTCGTCAAGTCAGAATTTCCTTTCTAGGTATGCACGAAATTGCACAGTTTCAAGTCCAAAAATGCAAAAGCTCCCTACAGTGGGAGGGGGGACACCCCCCTCCCACCCCCCGCTCAGTCGCTTCGCTCCCTCGCAATATCCGGTGGTGATGCGGATTTGGTTTAGCCCCCCCAAAAGTTTTTGCTCATTACGCCACTGCTAACCAATCTCGTTTTTATAATTCATGGGCACACAGTAATTGACACGATACACAGTATATGCAGTTTAATTACTTATTAACATGTTTAGACATTCCGAATGGAACGGGTTAATTGTATCCACCAGGTTGATGAAAACATGGAGAGGGCTCAAAAGAGGGATGCGGTACGAACGGAACACTTCTACTTCAGGAGACATGTTCATTATTGTAAGTATGATAATATCAATACATTAATCTACACTTTTTCGAACGACCACTTTTTCCAATTATTAGATAAATATATGAATATGGCTACCATGACTATTTTGAGCCACACATACTGTATATTATGTGATGCATAATGTGGCTGTCCATGTGGATCGTTCTTATTTCATGAACATCTCCGTTGATTGCTTTCGTTATTTCCCGTGAACTTTTAGTGTTGGTGTGTTGAGTTTTAGTTTGGTAAGATGAGGATGAACCTATAACAGTATACCAATCAGTTATGGGTCACACATGTGCCAATACCCGTAACCATGGTAGCAGTACGTTTCACGCATCACATTAGTATCATGAAGTCTTCGGCCATAATCAATACGCTAATTTAACTACAGTAACTGTAGTTCCTTGCAAAATAACTTCTTTGTATTTTGCGTCCTTTGCCCCGTTGCAAAAAGAACACCAGTCGATAAGTTGCAATTAATTGTAAATCAGATTATGTGACTAAATGCACACATTTTCTGCCTTGCGATCAATTGCAACTTCTTTACAATCGATTGCAACCCTTTTTGCTCTTATTCCTATCGAATAATTACCTCTTTGACCACAGTGTGTTACATCATTGGCAAGACATCCCGCAAGGAGGCGGGTGCAATAGCAACCGACCACCTCACCCCCTCTAACGCCCGGCGCAGACAGAGCCGACTCGACCCGATCCGACTGGTTTTCAGTCAAGCTAGAGTCAGTTTCGCTAGGTCGGAGCCGATCCAACATGTTGAATCTGCCTCGAGTGACCTCCGACTGGCTCTTGACTGGCAAAACCGGAGTCCTGAGGCAACGCATACTGAGTTAATCAGGCTGAAATCAGGCTCTGTCTGCGCCGGGCTTTAGATACATCGCTGAAACTACTTCGGAAAATAAATAATGATCCATGGAACTTTATTAACTTATTTAAATTAATGTTCTAACAGCAAGGAATCCTAAAATAGAGTCAATTGAGTTACCACCTCACCCCTCTTGTGTACATCGCTAAAACTACTTGGGAAAATATAATGATCCATGAAACTTCCTTGCATGTTTGTTACAGCAAGCAGTACTCAAATCGAGACTATTTCGGAGGATAACAAAAATTCAGCGGACGACTATGCCCTTATGGACATCAACACCATCATCAATGGGGGACCGATACCAAGTTCCAGGGCTAGGGGACCGATACCAAGTTCCAGGGCTAGGGGACCAACAACTGAAGGTTCCCGGTCTAACGGACCGACTACTGGGGGTACCAAGGGTATATTCCCTGGTCTTGCGCCTTTGGTGCGCCAATACATCGACATGCAAGAGGGTGTGGACGTGAACACGCGCTGTTCACTGTTTCGGTACATCAAACTTGTGGAAGATCGGGCAGCGGGTAAGGAGAAATACGTTACTTCACAAATCTTCTAAAGTTCAGTATTGGTTTAGAGGGCGCTTCAAGAAATAATTTTTTGGTGAGGTAATGAAAAAATAAGTGCAATATTTGAAAAACGCACAATTCTAATGACAAAATCATCTTTGTTTGAACAAAATCGGTTGAGAAACGGCTGAAATATCCATAAATATATATGATTGGAATTAATGTTGGAGACCAACTTTTATTGAATAATTTAGGAAATAATTATAATTCTTAGACATTTCTGAAAATATACCTCAATGGTCTTGATGATCTCTCTATTGAATTACTTTTACTAAACATCAAATTCACCCTTTTTTAAATTAAACAATTATTGAAACTTGAGGTATCTAAGGGCGCCCTTTTTGGATAAAATCGTTGATCTAACCTATAATGTAATCTCTGATCTGATCCAAACAGGTCGGATAAAGACCATGGCGCGGTGGATGCGAGACTTCATCGTGGATCACCCTGACTTCCGACATGACTCGGTGGTCAGTGAGCGGATCACCTACGACCTGATCACGGAGTGCGACCTGATTACGAGAGGCGAGAAGGATGCCGATACGCTCTTCCAGAGACTGTATACATCTGCGTACAACGACATCATACCGGAGTCGGACCAGGAAGACAAGAAACTGATGAACGGCTCTCAATAATGAAACAGTGTCGTAGCCAGGTAGCAGTGGCATAGAGAGGAATGAGCCCGATTCAACACGATGAATCGGCTCCGACCGACCGGGCCCGACTCTATAGCCTGATTGAAACCAGTCGGATAGGGTCGAGTCGGCTCTGTCTGCGCCGCCGGGCTTTAGGAATCATTTAGCCATATTTGTATTACAACATGTTCAATGTATGTTCCAAATGTTCTTAATTCTTGGTTTCTGGTTATTATTTATTTTGTAGCTTTCATCTATATAATGGTACTGTTGGTTTGTATAACATTTAGATAAATAATGTATACCGATGGCTTTATTCTAAGTTAAAGTTGGAAGTATTATACCCTTTAAACGAGCTAGAATAAATCATATAGGATGACCCCGTAAAATCGCTAATTAGTATTAACAGATTTAAAAGTAATATTCAATGAAGGGCAAATATCAGGTTCGAACATTTTGGTACATTGGTGCATTGATGCTGACATAGAGGTCCTGAACTCTCAACTTGTAAATTTGTTGACATATAACTCTAAAATAATGTATTCAATGACGTATAATAATGAATATGAGAAATTTCAGCCTCAGCTTTCATAGAAGTTTAGCCGTCTTTAATGACGTAAAGGGTGGGGATTATAGATGCAAAATACTTAAACATGCACAAACACCCACACACACGCACGCACGCACACACACACACACACACACACACACACACACACACACACACACAAATGCACGCACGCACACGCACACACACATGTACGTCACACACACACACACACACACACACACACACACACACACACACACACACACACACACACGAACGCACATGTAAACGCACAATCAAACCATCCTTCAATCAATCAAACACAATACAGTAAGCAAAGCTCACAAAAGTACCGGTACATCTCACTTGCGAACTCATGGTTGTAAAACGGACACCCCTTTTTTCTATATTTGTTTTTGGTTTAACTACTATCTAACTATAGAATATACAACACAGGACCTGGAAATTAGAAGAAATAAATGCTTATTACCGTAAGGTTTCAGGTTTTTTAATGATTTATTTTATATTTATTTATTCATGTATATATTTATCAATTGATTAATCTATTCATTTGAGGATACAAGTGAAATTACCACTAAAGGTATACATCACGAGAAAAATTGATATCTTGACAATATGATCTTTTATAGAGTCCCTTTATATACGTCTGTGTGAATGGAGCACTCACAAGTGCTTTTGAATTCTGAGAAAACTTGTTAAATTGAAATACATTTTGATGATTATTATTTTCATGTTGCCAAATATTTCTTTTCGCAAAACTCATGATTTTCAAAAGTTTTATTTTAGGGTTATCACACAATATTAAAACCATTTACAGTAATGTTTCGAGTGTGTGGCTTTTAACAATTATTTTTGTGGTAAATTATTCTTTGATTTGAATAATGTACCTTCCGTTACAACATAAAAGTTTTGAGATTCAAAAATCATCATAGACTGTATACATTGTCAAACAGATTTTCGTAGGCTAGGAATCAAAATTAGATGAATGAAAACGAGAATTGTTACCATGCTAGGCTACTTAGTAATACATTCGAACATAAATATTATACGTACACTTATATATCTATATTCAATCATTTCAATTACATACAATTATTTATTCGTTTCTGTTTAATATGTAACTTTTAGGACATGAAGAATATACCATGATGATTCTAACTATTTAATGGAGTTAATATTATATTTAATCATAAACATATCTATATTTTTTTCTAATATGAACGTATTCGTATTATACAAATAAGTAGTGGTAGTAAGAATATAGTTATAGGCACATTAGAAGGTAGATACGGCAGCTGCGAAACATGATAATTAGTATCTTAATTTTACATGTGTATTGTTCTAATTATTTATTTTTTCGTTCTATTAGTACTTATCTTTCCAAATTAAAACTATTCATAACCTAATACAGGTCTATTTCATTACAATGTGCGTTTATTATCTTCTTTAATTTGGTAGAAATTTCTAGTATGTTCTAAGTTTGTATCTTTTAAAGGGATCTAGTAACGTTGTTGACATGTGCTAAAAGTGATGAATGGATGATTAAGTGTGTACTTTTGTGATCTGATAAGTCGACCTAGACCCCGTTTACAGTGCAGGGCCGGGCCGAGCCGCGGCTCGGCCCCCCAATTTTGTGCGTTTACAGTGGCGGGCTCGGCCCGGCCGCCCTTTCAATATCTTGTCGTAGTGGCGCTCTGCATGTAAACAAACGATTATTTTTGGGGCGCGCCGGGGTCACAGTACAAAGGCGCGTTATTTGCAATGAATTGTTTTCCCAATTTGGTACCGCATTTGGCCCTGCGTGCGTTTACAGTGAGAAAAAGTGGGGCCGAGCCGCGGCTCGGCCGCGGCCGAGATAACCTCCAGAGCGGGGCCAAATGCGCGGCGACTTTTGGCCCCACATTTGGCCTTTTGAGCGTTTACAGTGAAAAAAAGGCCGGGCCGAGCCGCGGCTCGGCCCGGCCCTTTTTTCACTGTAAACGGGGTCTAAGTAATGTGTGAACATTTGATGTTAAATGGATGTTATATGGGCGAGTAATAAGCGAAAATGCAAAGTGATATTCGCAGCCCATGCTCTGACTTTGTACACAATTATACATTATTACATTTCCAGTGGATAATTACAAATCTGAACACTTCAATCGTAAATATCTTTTTTAACAAAAAGACTATTCGCAAAACCAAAACCGGTTCCATGCTTCTATCCCGCTTCTATTGGTTATACGAATACAACACGTTATGAAAAAAACCAGTGGAGTTCTTAGTAAGTTTAGAAGATTTGTGACATTTTTACTACATCCCTTTAAGTAAATGTCTCGTTAATTAGTATTGAAAAGCCACTTCTAGTTAACAAGAATAATACATTCCGCGTTCACATCATTCCGTCCGAAGACATCTGTGGCGCCGAATCTTGTAATTACATGTATTCTGATTCGAGTCTACAGTATACACACAGTTCACGTTATCACAATATGTTGTGCGAGTAGTGGGCTGTGGACGGTTATCGGCTGCATAACCAACCCACCTCGGGGCACAGTCACACCGCCATTTAACCGACACTAACCCGACGCTATGATAGACCTACATAATTATGTCTGACAATTCGGGACGGTGTCCGTTTACTTTCCGTTTCGTGCCGGTCTGGTGTCAGTTTAGTGGGACTCTTGTCGGCTTTGATTTGGGTCCCGAATATGTCGAGATTTATCGGAGTTTGAATATTAAAACAAACAAAAAACAAAGGCAATCGGGATAGAGCGGTGATTATATTATTGGTAAAGCGTCGGATAGTCTGTCGGGTAAATGATCTGCCTTTTTGGTTTAAGATCTGGATCATGTCGTGGTAGAGGTGGATTTATTCAACCACACTCGAACAAAAATCCAACGCGACAAATGCGGGAACCGGAACCCGGACCGACTGTATCCCGACACAACAATGACAGTATCGTGGACCGACATCAAACTGACAGTAAACGGACATCACTCCGAATGGCTGGGATTGTCGCTATTATCGGTTAAAGGGTGTTTTCTGGGTCAAAGCCGCATGTACACTGGTCACAGTATTTACTGGAACCGATCGTCGTTGGTGCGTTGTAGTTTGTGGTAGCGTACAGTGGTTGTTGTAAAGGTGTTAGTCGCCTGTGTTTAAAGTTGTAAGCATTCGGCCTTTTTGACGGTATTACCAGTGTGACTGGGCTTTTAATCCTCATATAATCGGAGAACAAAATTTAATAACTGTGAATTGAGATGTTTAGGCGATCGGACTTCTAGAGCCAGTGGCCCGAATTCTCAACTTGTGGCTCAACTTGTGCCTGGCCTAAAAAGACAAAGACTACCGGTAACACTTTGCACCAGCATACTTATTGTCTTGTCGCTATGGTCCCCGGAGATATTCTAAGGGTTTTCTTCCATTCCTTTGAAATTAAGTCATATTATAACAGGTCACCAGCAATACAATGTCCAGGATGATCCAGGACGCAATTTGGCTGATTACAGACTATATACTATATGACCGCATTTCAAAAGGCCCATTGTCCTGAGTGATTTCTATAATCAGAACTCAAGGGATTGACTGGATAATGAAAGGAAACCATTAGAATATCTCCTGGGACCATAGTAACGAGACAATAAGTTTGCTGGTGCAAAGTGTTACTGGTAGTCTTTGTCTTTATAGGCCAGGCACAAGTTGAGCCACATATGAGAATTCGGGCCATTGTGATCTTCCTCTCTTATTGTAGATGAAGTAAGCTTGTCGAAAGAACTTGGTAAAGTGTGTCTTATCATTAAATTTGGCACTAAAATGGGTAAAGTCTTTCATGTGTTAACATACAGAATTACGTACAAGTATTGGCCTGGCACAGGCGAACGAAAACGCTCGTGCCAGCCTCATCTAGGAGATCGGTGTTTGCATCGAAAGACCGATAGATGGCGCACTCCTGATTGTCTGCCCAGGTGAACGCCTCGCAATCCGCGTCCAGCGAACACTGGCTTGCACACGTTACACGAGAACGACTGTCGACGTACGTGTGGATGTGATGGTTCGAGTGGACCCTCCGGTTCGTGTACTTCAGGTTGAATAACGAACTCTTTCTGTTGGCTACAAGATGAAAAAGAGAAAAAACATATTCAAAACGAGGATTAAGCGCCGCAGTCCGCGTCCAGCGAGCACTGACCGACACACGTTACAATAGGGAATACGTCACACGAGAACGCCTGTCGACGACGGAGCGAATGTGATGATTCGAGTGGACCCTCCTGTTCGTGTATTTCAGGTTGAAGAACGAACTCTTTCTGTTGGCTAAAAGAGAAAGGAAATAGAAAAAAGATGTTAATAGGGAGGATTAAGCGATGCAGTCCGCACGTGCACGCGAGGACGACTGTTGACGACGGTGCGGATGTGATGATTCGAGTGGACCTTCCCGGATGTTCGTGTACCCTACTTGATGTTCTAGAAGTATGAATTATATATTGGCTAAATCAGAAGAGAATGAGAGAAAGATGTTAACAAGGAGGATTAGGCGTCGTAGTCCGCGTCCAGCGAACACTGACTCACACACGTCACACGAGTTACGACTATCGACGACGCGTCGTCGATAGTCGTAACTCGTGTGACGCGTCGTCACGACGGTGCGGATGTGATGGTTCGAGTGAACCCTCCTGTTCGTGTACTTGAGTATTTGGGTCAGGAGAAGCGCCTTAGAAAAAAGAGCGAACACGTACAAAATAATATAAAGAAAAACCAACAATGATATAAATATCATCACTGATAGAAATGAATTAATTCGGAATAAAAAGTATTGTGTTTATATTGCATATATTGTGTATTAAAAATAGCAATAACATTTTATCGTCAACATTTATCATGTTTGGTTAAACAAGAATTTTATGTCAATTAAAGTGAAAAAGAAATGATAGATTTTCAAATTTAATATCGATGTCTGAAATTATTTTGTTTGCAGTCTATTTGATGCTTCAAACTTCCCGACTACCCGACGATTCTCGCCATCAATTGTATCATCAGTTCTAACTGTGTCATTATTGTAAAAATGTCAAATCACAACTAATACAAATAAAACAATCGGCACACCATTATGTTCGGGATGAGCATCTCAATTTTCTGGCGTCAACGAAATAATATGCATGAAAATAAATGTTGGCACTTGCCTGCAGGGGCGGGTGTTGTTGGTTGTTGCGTTGTAGTTTGTGGTAGCGTCGTTGGCACTGTGGTTGTTTGTTGAACTGTAGTTGTCGCAGCGGTGGTAGTTGCCTGTGTTGTAGTCGCAGCGGTGGTGGTAGCCTGTGTTGTAGTCGCAGCGGTGGTAGTAGCCTGTGTTGTAGTTGCAGCGGTGGTAGTAGCCTGTGTTGTAGTCGCAGCGGTGGTAGTAGCCTGCGTTGTAGTCGCAGCGGTGGTGGTAGCCTGTGTTGTAGTCGCAGCGGTGGTAGTCGCCTGTGTTGTAGTCACAGTGGGGGTAGTAGCCTGTGTTGTAGTGGCAGCAGTGGTCGTTTGTGGTGGCGTTGTTACTATAGTTGTTACGGGCAAAGTTGTCGGAGGTTGTGTAGTTGTTGCTGTCGTGATTTTTAGAAAAATAATAACTTCTAAATTGGGCTCCTAAAGCTACCAAGGGTCCCATACTAAACAAAAAACAACATTATTTCAGAAGTATATACAAACAATGACTTATTAGCGCCATTCTCTTTCTCAGCTGAAATTGCTCACTACATTTTAACAGACGTAAACGTGGAACTATATATTTGTTTATCAAACTCGTACATAGTAGGTTACCTATCTGTATATGATAATTATTTCCTCAATGACTTTTATAAACCTTAGCTCAACATTGAGAATACAGAGGACAAAATCAGAGAGAAACATAACAACTTGCATCATTATTTGGTAACAAAAGTACAAATTGTATATAAAGATAATATCAATAACTATTCTACTAAGTTTAATGATAATACTAGTAATTTCCATCCTTATACAATAGATGTTCTTAGTACTTTAGGAAAAGAACCATAATAACCACTGACCATTTTGTAATTTTTAAGCCAGCACATTGTAGTGCACAATGTACACCCACTTGGGAGCAATCAGCCAATGGGCATCCAAAAAGGCGCATACGACTCGCTAGGTGCTAATACAAGGCACGGCAAATACAATCGAGTACATGAATGTATGAACCAGTGGGGAAGCGTGGTCGGACCGATTGGAAGAGGCACGCGGATTATTGGGAACACTTTTTGTATTTCTGTATTTTTCAGCAGATATATTTTGTTTTCCTTTTGTTTCCTTGTTTGTTTGTTGTTGTTGTTGTTGTTTTGTTTTGTTTTTTGTTTTTTTTTTGTTTTTTTTTGGGGGGGGCAAATGCCCCATATCCACACCACTGGTATCAATCTACTGCATGCTGTATCATTTTTATTATCTAGATCTAGTCTATATTATGCTACAGGCGAGAGGTCTTACCGTAAAGAATGGGATAGTAGTCGATGCACCTTAGCCTCTGGTATTTCTGCACACCGACGTAGGCGAACCCGGCCTCGCTCGTGTTCCCGCACACGATGACTGAAAAGTCGACCGTCGGGTCAGCATTGGATATGAAGAACGTCCACCCCTCATCTGATGTAATACCGTAAGCACACATGTTGCCGTCACCCGTCCAGGAGGCCGTGGGAGCAACCAATGCGGGAGGGTAGTCGACGTGGTCCCGGGTGATGTTAAACCCAGCCATGGCTGGACAGGATGCAACCAGGGTGAAGTGGTGCGTGAAGGTGAGGCCGTAGAAAGCTCCTCCAGACATGCGGACGCTAGACGGCTGGCTGATGTACTGTTCCTCGGGTGGAACCATCACCATGGACGCCTTCCCCTTCATCAACTGGGCCACTTGGATCGGCTGGTCGCTCGTGATCCGGATCATTGTATTCGTGGGGACGTCATTTTCGCTCGTCTCGCCCTGGTTGAGTGTCACCGGCGTACCATCATTGACGATGACGTTGGTGTTGTCTCGTCCTGCTGTGATAACCACAAAGTATCCGTCTGTCCCCGTCAGGAACGGCGCCAGGTTGAAGGCCGTTCCCCATCGGTCGTAAGGTACTAGCTGCTCGGTCACATGGTCGCAGTTCCCGCTGGTCGAGCCGGGACTGTAGGCGCAGGCCGAGCCACTGACCACGGACACCGACTCGTTGGCCACGACCCTGGATCCGGTGAAGTCACTGGTCGTCGATGTGATGACGGCTTGCTTCCAGGCAGGCAGTTCGATGTCCAGGTTTGACGTCACGTCGTAGGAGGTTCCGTTGAAGGTGAAATTCGCATTCGGGTAGATTCGCACCAATGTCGCCTCGCCCGTTGACGAAACGACGAGTCGTCCCAGGCCCGGATCAGCTCTGACCACCACGAAGTATTCTTGGCCGAGATATACCTTGGGGATGACCAGCTATCGCACCGTAGTGCTCCACCTGTCAAACCAATAAACACCCATACGATTTGTTTATAGGAAAGAATAGTCGTCAATCAATAATTGCTTTAATTCCATACTGCGTGTAGTATTATATAAACATTTATTATACGTATATAAATTTACACTGCTGATTATAATTTTTATAAATAAGGAAATATTCCAGTGTATGGAATATCATTACCGCTTCACAGTCTTAAAGACATTGTGCAAACGATTATGACTAAGCCTTATTAAATTAACGTTGTGACAGGCGCCGCCAGTGGTACCCAGAGGCCCAGTGGCGTAGCTACGGGGGGGCAACGGGGGGGCACGTGCCCCCCCAATAATTTCGAAAAAACAATAGAAAACATAAGGGGCCATTTTTTGAAAAAACAAAGAATACATAAGGTGTGCCCCCCCAATAATTTTCGTGCCCCCCCCCCCCCCCCCAATCAGTCCGACCACGCTACGCCACTGCCCAGAGCGACTTATAACCTGGTAGACTGATCTACAGAAGATGTTTCACCCTGAAAGGGATAATTGAGTTTTGGTATAGAGGGCGCTACACAAAATATTTTTTTGTGAGATAATGAAAAACTGAGTGTCAAATTTTAATACAGAATAAACTTTATTTGATCAAAATCGGTTCAGAAATGGCTGAAATATCCATAATCATAATCATTCAATATTTAGAACCAGCCCGTTAAAATTCCTTTTTAAATGCTTCCTCTTTTCACAAATTTACAAAAGAGGGTTTTTAAATAGTTCTTGATTATCCCTCTATCTCATCTACTATTTCAACAAAACATCACATGCACAATATTTTAATTTTAGATGGTTGAAACTAATGAGTTTTTAGAGAGCGCCCTCTTGAGTTTTAACGGCTCTTTTTTAATGCCTTTTACTAGTCATGTGTAATTGTTTATTCTCTTCGAGCATGGTGGAGTTGATAACTGTTAGTTTGTAATGACATTGTAACAACCTGCATTGTAATGGTGCAGGTTTGGTTACTAAAATTCAGTTTGACCAAAACTGTACTCGCTCTTTACCAAAACGCAACTATCCCTATGTTGCCGATGTAATTATTTCAAAGGCCTCGCTTTTTAATTAGTTAAGAGGTTCCCTGAAATCCAAATGCAAGTTGCCTTCAACTATTGTGTATTAGTGTATACATCAACTTTTTGTTAACTAGTCGACCTACATTTGTTTTGTACATTTTTAAAACATTTTAGCAATTATTTTCTTCAGTTGCCAAGGCCAAATCTAAAAAAAAACTCTCCAGAGTAAAACAACCCCTTGTGACATCATCGTCTCAATCACTGGTCAACCTAACCGGAGATGAACAAAAGACGTACTTGAAAAAAGAACATGCTCAACATGCACTGCATGTTTCATACAAAAGCATTTTGCCAATCAACATTCAATTACTGAAAAGATGAACAATACAGGGTGGAATGCAACTTCTCCCAAGGTGAGGGCTTGCTCATAATAACTTCACATGTTTGAATACGTATTCTAACTGACACACCTTCAATTTCAATAGCAGTTGCTATGTCAGATAAGCTCAACCATGATAAGGACAAGAAAGGCATTGATATAAGCTTTTGCATGGAAGTATGCAGTGCATAATATTGTGAGCATGTTCTTTTGTAAGTATGTCTTTTGTTCATCTCCGGTTTAATAGTTGACCAGTGATTGAGAGATGATGTCACAGGGGGTTTTTACTCTGGAGAGTTTTCTTTTTAGAGATGGGCCTTGGCAAACTGAAGAAAATAATTGCTAAAATGTTTTAGAATATATAAAACATACGTAGGTCATATAGTTAACAAATAGTCGATGTATACACTTATACACAATAGATGAAGGACAACTTGCATTTTTGATTTTTTCTAGGGAACCCTTTTAAACCAAACACGCTAAGTTGCGAGCTCACATCACATCATTGCCTAGGCTGTGATAATCATTCTAAAAGCATTAGAAATAGGGGTCCTTATTGATCTAACATTCGTCATACTCACCCCATGATTCATCGTCCGATGGTGTATGCGCTTACTCTGATGTCGTCATCCCGACGTATGCCGTGTCGTTCCGTCATGCAGCCCCGTATCGAGCCCTAGGGTCTTTACGGCGTTGAGGGTCGTTTGCTCCGCCCGGGAAATCACGGGGATAATCACGGGGAGCGCGCCGGGCAGCGCGGGGCGACTAATGAACCCATTCGTGCCATTCGCATCGGTCTGGGCGTATAACCAGGACAGACCTCGCAGTGTCGAGCTGGACCCAGCCGGCAGCAGACTAAACACGAAGTCGGTGCCATACCGATTCGAGTTGGCGAATTCGCCCACTGAAGATACGCAAATAATTGATGGAAATAGAAGAAAAAAAAACATGGTAAAGAATTTCCCTCGGTTAAATTCAGTGGCGTAGCGACGAGGGGGGGGGGGGGGGGGGGGGGGTGGGGGCATGGGGGGGCCAATAATTTGGAAAAAACAATAGAAAACATGAGGGGATTTGTTTTTGTAAAAACAAAGAAATACATATAAGGTGTGCCCCCCCCCCCCCCCCCCCCCCCCCCCCCCAATAATTTTGCGTGCCCCCCCCCCAAGATCAGTCCGACCACGCTACGGCCACTGAGTAAATTGCTTACTGTAACAAACGAAATGAACCTGTTAGACCGAAACATAATAATAATATACTTCATTAAAGGGCTGGGGTTGTGTAGCCTACCCCTGAAATTTTGTTGCGATTACCAATTCTCTAAATCAAAATAAAAGCTTCTTTCAGTTAGTAATTATTACTTATTTTTTCAATTAGAATTTAAGCAAAAACACATTTTTGTCCTGCGTACTCGCTAAATTTAAGTTCTACAACTTAAACATAACAACTCAATAATTCATGTAAAAATGACATTACAAAAATAAGTAGAAAAATAAACTAGATACATTTAAGTAATTTGACAAAAGCAAATACAAATAATTAAGTAATTTTTACTTTTTACTATTTTGAGTAACAATAATATAAGAATAGTGTAGATTTAAGTTAACTTTACTTCATGAATATTCATGAATCAGATTTGAAACATATCGAAGATTTACAATTTTTTAACTAATAATCTAATATGTACATTAAAACGCCTTTATGATTATAAGTGAAATTAAAACGTACGATGAATAATCAGTGGAACGTTCATTTTCTGGAAATAAAATCTTTTCAAAGTTATTTGTCGGTTCTTCTTTGGGTCTTTTTACGAATATTAACTGTTAAAAATGTTCATTTAAAGACGCACCATTATATAAGTTAATCATGCATGCCTACGGTATACAGGAAGAGCGAATGATAAAGCGAATGCTACAGCCTATATACCTAGGTTTAGGAATGAAGGATACAAGCATATATTCCATTTCACTACGAAAATGTATTTTACACAATTTTATTGATTCTTTCTAGTGATTTTAACTTAAATCGAATTCGTACATTTTACTTCATTAAATAGCGTAAAGAAACACTACTTATTATTTTAAGTTATGACGAGTGTATGATATTTTTAGTAGAAGATACTCAAAATAGCATCAAGTTACTAATACTTGAACAAATTAAGGCATTTTTAAAAACATAATTCAATTAAGTAAATATCGCGGTATTTTTTTTACAGTGCAGCTATAGTTTTGCCTTCATGCAGCGCCGTTGGGCAGCTGGGCTAGTATGCTCCCCATGGAGTTGAGACGGGTGTGCAATATAATGTGCGGGTTTGACCTGTATACAATGATGCGCAGGTATGAGTGGGTCGGTAGGAATTGTTTGCACAAGGTAACTATGGAACTGTTAAACCCACGAGGCGAAGCCGAGTGGGTTTAGACTAGTTTCCATAGTTACCGCGTGCAAACAATTCCACCGACCCACGAAATAAAACTTGCGCATCATCTGTTTTATAGAATGGGCATTGTTACACCCCAAAAAAGTCAAAAATTAAAAATTAGAAAAATTACCGGATGCATGAAATAATCTTACCGGACGCATGAAATTTTTTACCGGACGCATGAAATTTTTTACGGACGCATGATTGTTTTACCGGACGCATGAAATTTTTACCGGACGCATGACATTTTTACCGGACGCATGATTTTTTTACCGGACGCATGACTTTTCATGCATCCAGTACAATTAATTGTCCTGCACAAAATTTTGCTCTCAACCAATCAGATTGCAGGGATTTATCAACCCATTCTATAATACCTGATGACCAAGGTTAATAATACGCTTAGAAACATTGTATTAAGCGCTATATAAATGTAATATATCATTATTATTATCATCATAGGGTAACCCTAACCAGGCCGGGGGAGGGGTGGGGGGGGGGGGGGGGGGGTTGAAATCCACCCCCCCCCCTCCACCCCACGACTTTTCGCGTGATAATTCCGCAACGCGAGCAGGTATTGCCGCGCGACTTCATGATTTTTAATGAAGTCTAATCGTTGCTTTCTTAGCCCTATCATAAACTATTGATTGACTACGCATATGAATCTACGATATTATGTGTTTTTAATGAATATGGGCCCCGATAATAAATATATAGTCTCTGCATGATTATATTAACTGTGAATTTACGCTCCTGTAGCAGTGGCGTAGACAGGTTCTTATACCTGGGGGGATGATTTGCCGTTCAGTTCACCGGACCAAGACTAATTTGTTCGCGGCCAAGACCCACCTGGAAGTCCCTCTCAGTGGGGGGGGGGGGGGGGGGGGGGGGTGTCCGTAAATTTTTACGAAGCCGGGACCAAGTACTTTCAAAATTTTCGAGACCGAATCCAGGTTCCTTCAAAGTTGAAAACCGCTCTCAGTGGGGGGGGGGGGGGGGGGGGGGGGGTGTCCGTAAATTTTTTCAAGCCGAGACCAAGTACTTTCAAATTTTCGAGACCGAGACCAGGTTCCTTCAAAGTTGAAACCACTCTCAGTGGGGGGGGGGGGGGGGGGGGGGGGGGGGGGTGTCCGTAAATTTTTACGAAGCCGAGACCAAGTACTTTCAAAATTTTCGAGACCGAATCCACGTTCCTTCAAAGTTGAAACCGCTCTCAGTGGGGGGGGGGGGGGTCCGTAAATTTTTACGAAGTCAAGACAAGTACTTTCAAAATGTTCGAGACCGAATCCAGGTTCCTTCAAAGTTGAAAGCCGCTCTCAGTGGGGGGGGGGGGGTGGGGGGTGGTTCCGGAAACAATTTTTCAAAGCCGAGACCAAGTACTTTCAAAATTTTAGAGACCGAGACCAGGTTCCTTCAAAGTTGAAAACCACTCTCAGTGCTCAGTGGGGGGGGGGGGGGGGGGGGGGGGGGTGTTCGTACAATTTTTTCGAAGCCGAGACCAAGTACTTTCAAAATTTTCGAGACTCGAGACAGGTTCATTCAACTATCTCAGTGGGGGGGGGGGGGGGGGGGGGGGGTCCGTTGCAAAGAGTCGAGACCAAATACTTTCACAATTTTTGAACCCGATACCGGAGATCTTTGACAATTTTTGGTACTGAAATCGGCTTTTAGTCGGTTGTTACCACGTTTTAGTCTGTCGAGACCAGGTTTTAGACGGTCAAGACAGCTTAAAAGTAGTCTCGAGACCAGCTAAAATGTGAAAAGGGGGGTTCAAACCCCCCTTACAGCAATTTTTGGGTCAAAGGGGGGGGGGGGGTTGAACCACCAAACCCCCCCCCCCCCTGGTACGCCTATGCATACAACTAATGTTTTCTTTTTCACTCGTATAGATACACACAAAAAAATATATCCTTCCCTAAAACCTGGGGGATGATTGTACATGTCATCCCCCCCACCTTGTGAGGTGGGGGGATGCATCCCCCTCATCCCCTCATCCCCCCGTTGTCTACGCGCCCTGCCTGTAGGTGAAACTGTCGACAAAAATAAAGGTGTCATACATGCATAGACCTTTCTCAAAAGCCTGTTTGTATTGCCAAAATCCGATCTTCTATTTCTGATGTCGGACTAAGAACTTTTAAAAAATTATATATTGTATTCAGCAAAGCCAGATTGTTACCCAATATATACCTTCTTATTAGGGACTGAAGAATATTGCCCCCCCCCCCCAAAAAAAAAAAAACCAAAACAAACAAAAACTACGACTACATCACAAAAGAAGGGGAAAAAACGCCATTAAATGCAGCTTTCCTGTTGATACCCTGCGACAAAGTTGCAATATCATAGTATATAGACGCCTGAATAATGGTGCAATGTTATCGTATATTTTAGCTAACGGAGCAAAATATAAAAGCAATTAAACAAAAAATTAAAATGGTGTCCGCGTGTTTCGTTTTTAAATCTAGAAATGTATTTTCAAAATTGTGATGGCGGGACAGCTTGCATTAATTTCATCTTGCAGAGGAAACGTTGTAAGAATCTACATTTTTCTTCTAATTTGTATTCAATTGTGCAAGAATTTATACTCATAATTATGTGTACAAACCTGTGCACGTTTGTCCGGCTGCTACGCTGGTCAACACATGAGCA